>OU911053.1:6884686-7129686 GCA_918358695.1 Melinaea menophilus ssp. n. AW-2005 | reverse complement strand
ATTTTCTACACTCTTTACTTTTAGTTATTTCCATTATTACCTGCATTATATAATAAAATAACTTTTAATTACCGGTCAATTTGATCGCGTGCGGTAGGAACAGATATACAAGAATTGTCGGTAGGTTTTGTGTTAAGATATCTAATATAAAACTTTCTGTCTGTGTAACCAATCATACATTTTTTAATTGGTCAGATATTATTTGGAAAGAGTAACGATAAAGTACAGTCAGAATATTTTAATAATATTTTATTTGTTAGATCATAACAGAATCATTACTAGACGGATTTTGATGAAATTCTATATCTTATTCTGGTTGAGAGTTGCTTTTATTTCAGAAAAATAAAATGACTATAGTTACAATAAATAATATAATATATAATAATATATAATATAATAGAAATATATTTGTAAAAATTGATAGTCAATAGCTAGTAAGTAAAAGAGTTTAAGGAATTTGTACTCTCATTCGTTTCAATGAAATTTTTCGCCAAATGCGTTCATTTCATTTGGGAATTCATTACTCTTGTATAAGAAATTCTTAAATAACTCCGTTAATACATATTACACGATATTTAACTTGAGTTACACTAGTTTTATACTAACGAAAAAACTTCTTTAAATAATGTTTTAAATTCTCCATAAACATGTAAAACTTATTTAATTAATTATATATTGTCAAGACAGATACGATAGTTCAAATGTCGGAGTGACCGAACAGTGAAGAGGTCGCCGGTTCGAGTTTTGGCTATAGTGATGATTGTATATTAATTTAAAATAACTAGGATGCGCCGCAGTGCGTTGCGAGAGTTGAGCTGATTCTCCTTTGTTTTTTGACCATTATTTCTGAACGGAATGAGATATTTTAATTCTGTTTTATAAAACCATGCCCATTCCCAAGCTCTACAGCTTTGAAAATTACATACAAATCGGTTCAGTAGTCTTATATGATGCTTCAAAAAGAAGTTTCCCAAACGGTTAAGAGCCTCACTTACGCTCAGCTCAAAAATAAAATACACTTGAAATTCACTTTGGTAAGAGTGTTAGGGAAGATATATTAAAATCGTGAAAAGTTCTGATGTTATTATTTGAAAAATTAATATTATAATTGTAAAATAATTAACTATTTTTATATAAAACTTACAATGTAACGAGTCCGTTTAAATAAAAGTTTTTTATTTCCAATTTTGCAGTTATATTAGACCTCCAATTGCCCGGTTCCAACGGATAAGTTCATAGAAACCGACAAGAAACTTAATGGTTCCTCTCTCGACTTATTAAAACTCAAATAGATTTCCGTACAATGTTTTAAACGCGAAAAAGAAATTTTAATTTTAGATTATTTATATAGATCCGTAATTTTTGAGGATCCGTTCCATTTTAATTTTAGGATATTTCCGTAATTTTTGAGGATCCGATCCATTGATTAGTAATTGTGGTTTTATAGTCCTCAAAAAACCCAAATCAATAATCGACTATTCAAGAACGCGAAAAAAAATATCTATAGATCTGCATATGGTAGTTGATGGCTAGTAATGTATATCTTGTACATACAAATACTACAGGTTTTATAAGTTTAACACACGTTATTGTATTTTTGTATATTTGTACATTTGTGTGTCTATAACATCATACGTTCTAAAGAAATGAACCGATTTAAGATCAATTTTTTTACCAAAAGCCTTGCGTATCGAAATGTTCTGGAGTTTTTTTATAAGTTAATATGAGGGATCAATCTAGGATAGATTGGATGTCACACTAGTGATAGGCAATATTGAACCTAATAGGTTATGAATTTTAATTAAATATGCTTAATTTCATCAGTATTCATTATAATATGATTTCACATTAAGGAATGTTAGTCAATGAGAGAAAGAGACAACAAGACACTTCATAACCACTTACTAGACTGCATTCATATAAACAAAATATATGGATATATAAATAAATATTTTGACCCAAAAACCATAAAACGTAAATTCTTAAACCACTTCCGTGAGACACAATTTTTACATTTACAGAGCGAGATGAAAGAAGATTGAATCATTTTCTATCCTAATTTCCCTGGAGCTGCGACCGTCTGATCTTACACAATTGCTTAAAGACAACTTCTATTATTTAAACAAACTGTATATACACATAAATGTTATTTATTTTATGGTTCTCTACGAATATTAAATTTAAACTGTGAATTTATTCATTAATAAAAATAGAATATCTAGAATCCGCCGCCGTATGCTGCGGGAGTTGAGCTGAGTAAATATCCTTTTAAATAAAATATAATATTATATATATATTTATTTTATTTAGCAGTTTTTATGTGATGTTGCCTATAAGCGTATTTTTAGATTGACGATTGGGGAACGGAGGTTCTGTTTTTGAACGGAATGAGATATTTTACTTATGTTTTTTTTTTATAAACATGCCCATTTCCAAGTTCTACAGCTCTGCTAATTTTCATACAAATCGGTTCAGTAGTTTTTATGTGATGTTGCTTCAAAAAGAAGTTTCCCAAACGGTTAAGAGCTTCAGTTACGCTCAGCTCAATATTTTTTCGAGTCAACTTTCCTGTGACATTGAGGCTAGCTAGCTTTTTCATGTTTTACCCACAGTTATCGTTGGAAATAAAAGTTCCACACTACTTTCTGAGGTTTTCGTCGAGTTCACCCTAAAACGACGTACTTGTTATATTCGTATTTCAGTTTACTTTTAAGGGTTAGAAATTTAAGCTAGTGGTGTCTCGTTCAAACTATGTGTGTAAGCATTTAAATATATATGTTAATCAACATATTAAAGAACTTTCTAAAGATAAAACACATATATTTTATATATTATGTATTTATAAAGTACCTTATAAATTGAACACCGAAGAAGTACCTGCAAAAATAAAAGAAATTAGTTTAAGAAGTATGGATTTATTTTCTAACGAAATTATTATATTATTTATATTATAATAATAAAATAAATATTTAAATCTAAGATCGTCGCCATCTTGATTTACCAATATACTCGTAGATCGTGACTACACTCCATCGATAATTATACAATTTAAATATATATTTGTTTACAATAGGTATTTTAAATATTAACCATTGACGCAAAAACGAAGGGTGTTGTAAGTTTAACTTCTAAATATGTCTGTCTGTGGAGTTGTAACTGCTAATTGATAAGCCGATTTGAGTGCGGTTTTCGTTAAATAAAAGCTTATATATTCTTTTGACATGTTTTTGCTGTTTGGTGGAAAAAGCAGCCTATTTCATTGGAACTGACAACAGAATCTCAGGCAAAATTTAAGCAAACAATTCCAAATTTTTGGTTTATGACATGATTTTCTAATTTAATAAATAATAATATATTTACTATATTTATTGTATAGTTCTAATAAAAGTCTAACTAGTCTAATGTTAGACTAGATAGTCTAGATAGGTATAGTTAATAGATATCTATTACTCTAATGAACTATATGAATTTTTATATCAATACCAATTTCATCTAATATAATATCAAAGGTTGTATCAAATCAACTAGGTATGATTCCAACTTATTTGATGTTTCAAATCAAAGGAGTTATCTTTTTCTCATTGACCCAAAACTATTATTCGTCGTCTATCCGTCCTGTCGTATCGTTGCAGTCACAAACCCGTGATGTGAATATTAATATGGGATATAGTTATCTTTATTTATCCAAAAAGGTAAATTGAGGTGAAATTATTATTAATATTAATATCAACAAATATAACAATTAAATGTTTTAGAATCATTAATTCTAGCTACTTTTACGGGTGATTCTTATCAAAATGGTTACAGCAAATGAATATAACAGTTTTACGAGATATATTTGTTTTGTTTATATAAAAAATCCTATAAATGATATCAGAACAAGAAGATATAAAACGGGTCACTCGATAACTGATGACTCGGTGACAACAAATGAAGGGAAAATACATTTCTTTTTTGTTTTCTTGTTATATTTATTTTTACATTTTATTTGAGTATTTTTATATAAAATTTAAACATATTTATATAACTGCTTGTTGTTGTTTTAATAATGTATCCTCTGTTATTATTTATTTTACAATATGAGAGATAAATATATCAATTTAACAATTAATTCAATATATAAATAATAAAAATATATATTACATACATTAACTAACATATTAACATTATACTTGAAAAGTTAGTTAATTAACTAGCTGTTACCTGACTTCATCTATCCCCCTCCCGTAACCGGCCATGTATTTATTATTCTAAAATTTATATAAAATCACTTAATAATACGTAAATTTGTACAAACAAACGAACAAATCTTTTTATATATTACTCAAAATTATGGTTTCTTTGTAAATGATAAAAATCCCTAACATAAAGTACACCTTACCAGATAATTAGCAAGCGGTTAGCCTCTACTACGTGAGTCGAATCCAAATGTATTATCTTCAAAGAATTTTGGTCCTTAACTAACAGTATTACGATACATTTTTGCGTGCTTTAAAATACGGCTACGTAGCAAACGATTGCTACGTACCTACGCAATTTTGTTATATTGTGATAATATGAAATATGATAAAAAATAAACAGAATTGAGTGTCTTAACAAGTATTTTTAATATAACATTAACTAAATCAAAAAATAACACAAATATTGTAAATAAACAAAAAATATATATATATATATATTTGTCAAAATATATGAAATTGTGTAAATGTAGAGAAATTTAATATCCAGAAATCTCGTGAAATGATTAACAAATTTTGTATGAATTGTAATACAATTCAAAGTACATACTTGCTTTGTTGCTGACTGTACTCTGTTGGCTCAGTAATTTGCGGACGGCTCGCTCGTGACCGGTGAACGAATGAGCAATTATATAGCCTTCTAATCACGTAGGTCTGATATGAATTACTAAGATATAAGAACTGTTTGTACCTTCCAAATATATATATAATTGAACTGTATTCTCACTGCAAGGGAGGGAAGATTGACGATATGCGTTTCCTACCTCCCTAGTTTAAGGTTGACTTTCTACTACATATATGTTAAAAATAAGTCTTTACAATGCATAATAATTAATACATACATACAGCTTTATTGAGTGAAGCGAGCGGAGCGGAGCGCTCGATGTGAGATTTTTGCATCCCATGTCCGTGGTTGGAATGAAAACGACTTTACCGATCTTCATGAAATTTTGCACATTTATAGCGATGAAAGATGATGAAGAAAGTGAAAAAAAACTCATGTCTTTAAGGAATAATCACCAAAAAATTTGTCCCAGAGACTTAAATGTAAAAAAAAATCGCTATGTTATATTTGATTATTCTATATTTTTTGCCTGTCGGTTTCAGCTTTGAACGTTGAATTGAAAATGGTTTAATCGCTTCCGTCAATTCGCCGAACTCTACCCAGATTTTGCGAGCGCAGCCAGTCAAAATATCGGTAGAGTTCGCGCCCCTAGTTTTAGTATTTTGTCTGTAGAAGATATTTTCTTGAATATGTCAAAACACAATATTGTTATGATCAAGTCCATAATTTATCATTAGCTAGATTTATTTAAGCTTTATTATATAAGTGTTAATTACCTTATACGATTTCCTCCCGAGTGTGCGAGTGATATAGAAGATATAGCTATCTCACTTGCACTTTTACCTATATTCATTCGTAATTCAGTATCATATTAAATGACCATTAAGTATATTTTATTAGAATTTTTTGTACATTTTTTTTTATTTGATATACTTTTTATGCTACTATTTAATCCTTTGGATATAGTATTTAGAATTTAATGATATCATAATTTATATATAGTTTTTTATTTAGTTTTTGTATTCTACAGCCTATTTGAGTCATTGAAATATATGTACAGAAAAAAAGAATTAAATTTGTACATCTGTTGTATTGAAAATTACTACATTATTTTAAACCAACTATTAAACTATCTGACTCTAAAACCATAAATATTTCTATAATATGACAACTATAATAAACTGAGTTCTGTTCTCGGGTCACGTCGCATTTAATTTTTTCATTCTCGACGTGTATAAAATTACCATTTCCATTATTATACATAAAATAAGGTAACCTAAGCTTTAATTTTCCAACAATTACAGTATAGATAATATCTTTAATAATATACTGAAGTTATTGCGTTGGTTCTAGTTGTTCGTATGTTGCTCACTAAATATATTGACGTTTGTGAAACAGTGATCACAATAAAAAAGCCCGGCTGAGTTTGTTGTGTGGTTCTCAGAGCAGGGTGGGATTGGAACACTCGTATCCTTATTTAAAGTTGTAGAGTGTCTTTACAAAGGTTTATTTTAATAAGTATGATGTCAAAATAGTCTTGACACTCCCATTTGATACACAAGTGATCACTGGTATGGATTCAAAGTGGAAAAGATATAAATAAATAAATAAACAATTTATCTGAATTTAATTAAGAAGATCTGTGTAATTTAGACAACGCTTTACAACTTCTGGATAAGGATTCACATAATTAATATTATTAAACTTTCTATATATATTTAAATATGTATATTTTTTTATAAATATTTAAATGAAGTTAGATATTATAATACCTTTACATTTTCTACATTTAATGTTCTCGGAAATACGAGTATATGAAATCACCTTATAAGTATTTTGTATGAGGACAATGTCCCAAACATTTCCTATTCCTAATACACGATACTGGAGTATTTTTCTTAAATTCCTTTAAGTTCTTACAATTTATTTTATATGTCAGGACACGAAGGCTCCGCTCGAGCTGAAAACATCAATCAGGATCAGTGTCCGGGAATTATTTGTTACAACTTTTTATACAGATAGGAAAGTTTGATACAAACGAATTATAAAAATAAGATTAATAGATAACAAAATAATTTACTAAGAAAACAGACTTGTTAATCTATTTTTCGTTTATTATGATTAAACTTAGTTTATCCTAAATAATATTTTATTATTATTAATTATTCCAAACAGAATGGTATTAAAATGAGAATTTGACGCTTGCTGATAGAAGGGAATCTTAACCAGAAAAGAAATTTGGGCATATACGAGGTAAAAAAAAATAAATCCTTAAATGTATAAATCCACCATTTTCTACTTACTTACTTTCCTAATACTTAACTACTTTCTACTTATATGTTTGTCGCATTTTCACCTTAGAAAGGCATCTAAATATTATGACTTAGGCAACAACAGCGAGTGAGAGAGATAGAGAGAACAAACAGAGACAGAGTAAATGAATAAGGTTCTTTAGATAATAATAAACATATAAAAATCATATTAAAGTTACAAGATGTATAATAAATGATTATTACCCAAGCATGATATATGCGGAGCGATAGCAGCGGAACAAACAAAGGCATTTCATTGAAGGCTGTGATTAATGACGCCTCCCTACCGGGGGCGAAGTTTAATTTATATTGTGTCACTCTGAGAGCATATTTGGATTTAAAAAGCAATATTTATGTTGAATTTATTTTGATATACATTAAATTCACTCAAAGGGGTTGTTGTGTTGTGTTATACACACACAATCAGTATAGAGAATTAAAAGACAGATGTTAGAGAAATGAATGTATTATTAGAGAAATTTTAGTAGTTTTCTATAAAAAAATACTATTACTAAGTTGATACTTATGCTTGTATAAATCGGTTTACAGTGTGTTTTTATTATTGCAATGAAAAAGGGTAAAGAATTATATAATAAGTATAAAGTGAACGTAATAGTATATAGTAATTAAATTTTAAAATTTATTTACGTATAACTGTTAATATATTATTGTAAAGGTTATATATAATATTATCAGGTATAGCCATATATATATATATATATATATATATATATATATATATGGCTGATGACCAACGTCTGATTAACATATAAATGTTCAGACCATATTTATTTCAAATTATTAAGTAAAAAAAGCCTTACTTTGTTTGTCGAAAGAATTCATTTAAACAATATACAAATTTCTGTAAGTAGTATTTTGTAGATGTATATTAGGCCAATCAATCTTAATACTTACAAAAATAACTGGATTAAAAAAGGCAAACTCAGTGAATACTCAGTGTGAAAATATAAAAACAATAATGACTTTAAAAATATGCAACAAATTTCATTTGGCTCAAAACTATTGAAGTCGAATTCTATTTGCAAATATTTTGAACGTCGATGCTGCGTCGATACTTTAAACTATTCGGGCTATTTCATTTTAGAATTCTGTTTCGATTCAAGAATTTTATATCGAATATTTTAAAGATATAATAATATCTTTATACAACAATCTTCACTATTATTCATGGAGTCAAATAAAATAAAAAAAGTGTTCTCTCTTATCAAATCTAAGGTTAGGATATTATAGTAATGTCAGACGTGATTTCATCAACAGATCGCACTACAGCCATTGAGCTGAATGATTAAGTATCAACATTAAGAAAAATATCTTCCAATTCTTCCTTAAGCCTTCGAATTTTATTAAACTTTTTCAATTTGATTTATATTTATAATATAAATGTTATAACACATAATATGTATAGTTTTGGGTAGACCTCGAAGAATTCGGTCTGCCCATTCATTTGTACCCGACTTTCGAATTTTGGAAAAATTTCTTCACAGGAGGTCTTCTTATGACCCCCTGAGTCCGAAATGACCATTGGTCAAAATGTTTATATATATATATATATATATATATATATATATATATATATGCGTGCGTGCTTCCAGATTCGACTTTTGTCAGCACGATAGCGGCCGCAGTTTCGCTCGGATTGCTTTCAAACTTTGCACAAAAATCAATCATCCAAAAATAAAGGTCAAGTTCGTTAACCAGAGAAATCTGGCCACAGGGGGCGCTAGGGCCTCACTTTTTCTGATTTCAGTGTTTCGGCCATAACTTTTTCCCTATACAAAGTAGATCAATCGCGTTCATATTATATGATGTCTTTGATGAATACCTATAACTAATGTAGATAAACCGAAAACCTAACTTCTATAACTTAGGAGTGGGGGTAAAAAAACCGAAAATTTTTGGAAAAAAATTCATAACTTTTGTCTGGTAAACATTCTTACATCACAAGTATTTTTAATAGAAAGGTTATTTTTTACTCTAAATTTAGGTACCAAAAGTTTTTCCGTAGAAGGTACCGTTTCTGAGAAAAAAAAATAAAAACCACTTTTAGCTTGAAAATTTAAGGTAGGTAAAACCCCGGCAACTTTTTTCTGGTGAACATTCTCTCCTCGCAAATATTTTTAATAGAACGGATATTTTCTACTATAAATTTAAGTATCAAAAGTATTTCCAAAAAAGATACTTTTTCCGAGAAAAAAAATAAAAACCGCTTTTTGCTTGAAAATTTTTGATGTAAACAACGGCATCATGTGTTATTCTTAGGTAGTGAGTTACATTTTAAACGAGTTAAACACGAGGTCTACCTACGCGTGTCCCCCTGCGGGCACGGATTTTTTTTCACTTTTATAGCTGATAGAAAACATAATCTTTATAACAAATAAAATAAATATACAATAAATAAGCTTGGATAATGTTTCATTGTGACATTCAACACCAATGAAAAAATATTTCAAGTATATATTTGGTAATTCATTTCTTTGGTGTCAATATCAATAGCAGTGTCATAATACTTTACTTATTCAGAATGTCTTTTGTACAAAACATTTTCAGGCCACAAAGGCTCAAAGGGCAATGAATAAACGACTCTCCAGAGGTTCTATACTCTATTTATATTAATTATAAAACAATTAGTTATGTCTGTGCGTACTTTGTGGAAATTTTATAAAAACTAGAGTGTTTGAGACTTGAGGAGTTAACGGTTTACTTACCATTTGAAAGCGATTTTTTGTTATCAAAAGCATTGTCTGTCAAAATAAATAGCTGTTTGAACGAAATAAAACCTTAAAATAATCAGTTCTCAAAAGAATTAGTGAGTAGATCTTAGGTAATATTCTAAGGTATTTTGTTTTGTATAAGAAATTTAAACTTGATTATGGCTTAAATAATTATGTTACTATGATTTTAATTTAACCACAAAAGTGCTATACACGTGGGGTAAAATATAACTAAAAACATTAAAAATATTTTATATTAAGAAATAAAATATAAAACTAGGAAATTGTTATTTCTTATTTTTTTTTCCAGTACTAACATCCTGTCTTTATCCCAATTATTTGGGATCGGTGTCTTAGACGCTGTTCTATACATCATCTCAGTGGAATGGCTTCACCATATCATTTTCACTCCATAGATTTTATCGCCATCTTTCTTTAAACCATCAACCAACATTTATATTTAAAACATCTCGTTTTATGCTCTTATCCCTCATTACGTGACCGTACTGTGAATCATTAATTATCCACAGTTATATCCACTTCCCATCACAGGCTGTTCCATTAAAATTTTAATAAGCCGACAGAAAACATAATCTCTTAACAGCTATTAAATTCAAAGCATCGCTAAAAGCACTGGTTCTAAACTACTTAAAAAGTTTCCTTCGCTCTCGCAATCTGCGTTACTCGCGGTCGAACTACTTCGATACACGTTATTTGTTATTTGCAAAACTTATAATATTATGCAACAGTATTCAGATATACTAACTTTATAATAAACTAACGTATTTTACAATACTAATATTTGATCATGACTTTATATAACAGTATGATTAAAATTTTTTGTATAAATCTGATAAAGTAATAAAGAACAAACATTATAAAAAAGTATTTCAATTATATTTATTTTGTTATTGCGTAATAAAAGAAAGAATCGGAACTCGTATATCTTACCCAAGTAATAAATAAAATCAATCGTGGCCAGCAGTCGCGAACTCCTCACTTTTCTCATCACTACACCCAGATATTCGATAGAAAAATTTAATTGCATACATAATATATACTATAAACATCATATGGAAACTATGTATCTGAATTTGATTTAAGTAATTAATTTATTTGTTCTATCTAAGAATTTCGTAGTGGAAATTTACTTTCAAGCGACATCACACACAAACTATTTTCAAAATTTTAAACGAAAGAAAACTTGACACAAATAGCAGTTTTAGCAGATTTTCGCAAAGAAAATAACAAAACTTATAACATTACGTAACAAATGTAACGTAACATGTGGAAAAGAGTATTACAAATTACTCAAAATATACTGAAGCTATATAAAAAAGTATTCCCTTCTAATTTAGTCTTTCGGATGCAGGTTTTAATGAATATTAAACCTCACCCCTAATTACAGTTGACGGGGGTGAAGCAAAAAGTGGGAGTGACTTCCTTTGATGAGACTTTATCGATTGACTCTAGAAACTACACAAAATATAATACCGACTTTATAGAAGTAGTCTAATATTATTATAACATTTTTTTATAAATGCATAATTATATATAGTTGTTTAATTAAAACACAAATATTAAATTATGTAACATAGAAGCAAATGTTATATTTTTTTACTTTATAAAAGTTATCTTTAAATATTAATAACTGTTTCTAAGTTTAAATTAAAAGAATATTAATTAATTAACTCTAATAAAATAAAAGATAGTCGGGTATCGAATTATTAAATTTTAAGCTAAAGGATTACTTAATAATAAAATCCATAGATCCATAAAATAGACATGGATAATAGTGTAAAACATTGATGAATTTATAATATATATTTATAATATATATATATGTGTGTATGTGTGTGTGTATGTCTGTGTGTGTGTGTGTGTACATAGATATACAAATACATACGCCCTGTACAACAACCCATATAAAAGATGTAAAGAAAACAACCCTTCTATAACAAGCGGACGCGCCCTACTTCCATGTCTTGCTAATTCGCTTGACCTTATTTCCAAACGGCCATTACACACACCAGTGTATGTGTGTGTGTGTTTGTGTGTGTGTTTGTGTGTGTGTGTGTGTGTGTGTGTGTGTGTGCATTATAAATATCAGAGATCAGTTTACGTCTAAAATAAAACTAAACTAAATATATCTTATATTTAATATTCAAAAAGGTTATATAAAGTTGAGATCATTCTTTGTATAAAAACGAAATAGAAAAAATACTTTCTCATAAACAAAGCTCTGTGTAAAGTAACAAAAAATATTTGTAATACTGTAAAAGGTATTCTTTAGCTGTTAAAAGGAAATCTCGATACAAAAACTCTATGCAATGTTTTAAAAGTCTCAACGAAATTTTTGTTGATATAATTTATATATATAATATATATAAGTGTTTAAAACAAACCTATTTATTATGGTTTTATATTATATGCTTTTGACTTTCCCACTTTTGTTTAATATTATAAAGAGGAAACATTTGTGTTTTTCTATGTATGTTTGTAATGTTTTCACACGAAAACTACTGAACTGATTACAAAAATTCTTTAACCATTAGAAAACTGCATCTTCACTGAGTTACATAGGCTATATAACATTTAAAAAAAATAGGGATCTCTTATAAAAATGCAATAATGTGACCCAAGGTATGCAAAAATTGGTTATACAAAATCTATCATGGTGTGCGCTGCGGAAAGTATTTTAGTCATAGAACAAAAAAATGTTCTACAGTATTATAGAACCTATTAATCTCTACAAGAAAGTCCTATACCAACTACTGTAATTATGCCACTATAACAACTTTTTTACATGTTAAAGTTAATAAAAGTGCCGACTATAATCAAACCATAATATTCATACCTCTGCAGAACAACCACAAGATCTATCTACGCGTGTGAAACCGGGGGGCATTGATAGTCTTTTATATAATTATATTACAGCCAATTTATACATTACATTTTAATAACTAGGGGCGCCAACAGACCCTCAATTTCGACACGCTGCGCTCGCGAAATCTCGGGCGCCGTTAGCACATTGAGCGAAGCGAGTCCGCGCGAATAAAATAATCTACATAGACTCCAATGTAGTAATAGTATCAGTTTTTAGACAATTATTCCTCAACGACATGACATTTTTAAATTTTTTTTTAACCATCACCTAATATGTGTCTTTTTAATTGCAAAATTTCATAATTGTCCGTCAAGTAGTTTTCGAGCCTATTCGTAACAAAGAATGTGAAAGTCTCAAATAGAACGCGCCGCTCGCTTTGCTCAACAATAACTAAAACGTACCGAATTTCATTAAAACCAATATATAATAACCAAAATATAAATTGTTATTCTCATTTGGTATCAATCACGTTACTTTTCTTTCTCTTTTTTAGTTTGAATGACCGTTGATTGCGAAGCCGCTATTTTGAAATATTACGTCTGCAAACTCAATTGATACTTGACTTTTAAAAAATGTATAAAATGAAAAGTTTTCATCACTACATTTTTTTGTTTTAACATTATATATATGTATTAACGTATTAATATTATTTTATTATAATATATAGAAATAATAAACCTTTTTATTAAATAAACATAAATATGATACAAGGTAAAGTATTTATGAAATGTATTATGAATAAAAAATTAATATATCATTCTAATGTATTCGAGAAGAGGTAATAAACCTTTTTATTTGATTGAAAAAATGTCATAAAAATTATTAACATATATATATACATATATATTAATAATATATATGTATATAAGTTTAACGGCTTGTAATCTCTAACCAATGGCAGTTATATCAAATGTATTAAACTAAAAGAGGTCGCGTGCTTCAAAGTGGTTTATAACAATTATGTGCATACACTTAACCGTACCCAAACAATTTAATATTGTTAACTTACAGATTGTAATATAATAATTAATTTAATTAACTTAACTTTTTGGGAGACATTTTTTGTGTTTAGTTGTCTCCAGAATGCGACGAGATAATTAGCTTAAAATTTCCTCATGTATGTTTGAACCGAACGCGGATGTTATAGCGAAAACAGATTGAAAAAATGTTTAGCCATTCAAAAGTAATCAAGAAAAGAAGAAATAAGAGAGGCTCAGTTCAACACCTGCCGCGCACGGTCGGCGGATCCTAGTATTTAATAAACACTTAAATAAATATATATTTTTTATATATTCAGAAATACTACATTAATTATTTTAAACTTTTCCTATTTTTATCATTTCATGAAATTTAAAATATTAATGATACACAAATATACATTATTAAACTATAAAGAACCTTTTTAATATAATATAATATTATATTTAAACCTAAAAGGCTATTATACATTTTTAAAGGAAAGGTTATATTATAACATCATAAGTGTTATCGAAGTTGAAGAATGTTTTAGACAGCACGGGAAGTCGGTAAAAGCTTCTTAAATATACGAGTAGTTGACGGGTGGAGTGAGTGCATCTTTGTTGATAAGATTACACTTAGACTAACACTCCCCCAACATCAAGTTATACTGAAATGATGTGAATTATAATATATACATGTAAATACAATTGAAATGTCTGTTTGTAGTTCCAAATTAAGAGCTTTTCACTATATGGCACTTACATAAAAAGCTATTTTTAACATTTTCGTCTATCTGTTTGTTTCAGCTAATCTCTGACCACTGATTGTAACAGAACTTTAACTTGCGGATCATAAAAGGAGTAACTTGGCTAATTTTATTTAAAAAAGTACATGAGATTCGGTATTAAAGTAAGAACAATATGTTAAAACAAGTAACCTCCGGTCGATGAACGGTTGAACTAACCATCTGTATTTACTATTTATGAGCACAAACAAACAAAACACATTGATTTATTTATTGTAACTACATTTGTCTTATTATGAATAATACTTTAAATTTTTATATAAAATCCGCCTATATGTTCGTTTACGAAACTACTAAATCGATTTTAAAGTAATTTGAACCATCTATTAGTTTTGAAGTTGGAGAAATTTTGTGTAAATAATGTTTTTACATAAGCAGTATGAAATCATTACTTATATATATTAAACAGAGATTTGTCTGTCTGTGTACGTCATTTGGCGGGCTTTCAACGTATGAGCCAAATGGAAGGCATTGTTATATTCATAAATTGTGCCAAATTATATACATAAGTCATTATTATCTATACTATATAAATCTGTAGGTTTTGTCTGTACTTTTAATTTTGTTTTTAATTCTCAAACTGCCCCCAAGGTTCTATATTTATATTTGTGCGATTGTCTATCTTAACCCATTTATTTGGGGTAAGCAAAAATTACAAATTCTTTCTTTTAACTTCTCTCTTCTCTCATTAATACCTTATACTCATCTCGGTACATGCATTTCAAACATTCTTCATTTGACCGATTTTTATGAAACTAATTTTCATCAAAATCGATCGGCATATAATAAGTAAACATGCGATAGCATAATTCATAGGCTTTGTACGAATCTATTATTATATTATTGTTTTCTTAGAAGAAAAAACTAATTTTCACTTCAGTAAGCGGTAAAAGTCACTGACACAAACTAGTCTTGTTATATATATCTAATGACTATGAAATAAGGATCCTTAATTACAACTTCTATAGTTCTTTGTAATTTCTACGAAACCCATTTGTATGGATAACATAAAATATTCTTATATTATAATTTAAACAATATCGTAGTAATCGCTTTTATTAATTATAATTAATATTCAAAGGAGATTTACAAACTTAATCAAGATACATCAGAGATTTAGCGGTGAATAATGTATATTTAATCATGTTATAGTATTTAAGAGTATTTCGTTTATTTAGGATTACTTGAGCTCTTTAATATTGAGTAAAGATGTTTGTGATTAAATGTAATCTCTTCTGATATTCTACAGTTTAGCAAACAAGAAAGAGGATAAAGTAGGAAAAAATCTGGAGACCTCCAGATAATAGCTTCATTTGTCTGGTGTTACAAAAAACATTTAAGGTTGACTACGGGACTGCTGTATGATTTATGAAGGATTAGTAAGTTAAATACTTTGAAGGATTTAAAGGAAAGTCTTTTAAAATTATGATCACTACTTTGAAATATAATAAAGAAAATATAATTCGTAGATATGAGCTTACCTATTACCTTAATAATAATAGAATTAAAAGAGCTGCCAATGAGAGCACATCTCAGAAACGACTGCTATTAATTCCACCGACATTTTCATAGAAAAGTCTTTTGATTTACAGAAATAGTGAATATGTAATGCCACAGACAGACACACAAATAAACACGATAAACCTATAACATCCCTTGTCTTTGCGTCAATGATTAAATAAGTGTTAAGCTTAAATACAAAGTCCACATGTTGAAACTAAATGTTTCCTACAAATACATAAATAAAAAGTTATTCCAGAGGACACAGTCCAAGGAGCTGTGATAAATACCTGTCACTCGTCATCCCTCTCTGAGATGTCACCTCGTGAGGTCGAGAAGATAGTGAAGATAATTTGTTAGCTGCCGATTCAACCTTCACTTTTTTCGTTCTTATATTTTTGTCTTGCCCTACTAACATTATAAACGTGGAAGTTTGTAAGGAGGTATTACTCTTTCAAGCAAAAAACTACTGAACAAATTTCGATGAAACCTTACCGTAATATAGTTTGCACATCAGAATAACAGACTATTTTTTTAACATAAA
The DNA here is from genome assembly GCA_918358695.1 of Melinaea menophilus ssp. n. AW-2005. Classification (NCBI taxonomy): domain Eukaryota; kingdom Metazoa; phylum Arthropoda; class Insecta; order Lepidoptera; family Nymphalidae; genus Melinaea; species Melinaea menophilus. Next base: position 7,113,143 of record OU911053.1, on the reverse strand, counting down.
ACGTAGAATTTAGAAGCGAAATCGCGGACAAAAACTAGTTATTTATAAAATTAATTCATTCTGAATAATAAACAATAAAAGTATATTTTAATAAATAATTCAATTCCAAATTTATTTAATAATAAATAGAAACCTACAAACCGTGTTTAATAAAATCTTTTTAACAAAAGAAAGTTTTATTTCAATAACCATTGTTGGGATTTTGGAGTTTGTCATTACAAAATTACAGTATTAAAGGTCAGTCTATTTTTAATCGTATTGTGAGTTTAGGTTAATCTCTGGTTTATTTCAAACACAATTCTATTGTATGTATGATAAAGCGTTAAGTATCCTATAGTATTAAGTCCATTGTCTCAAAACGCGTTATTGTTATTAGTATCATGTAAATGTGTAAAGTCAGTTTGTCTTATCTTGTTTTCTACTAAATGCGAGTGAATCCTCTACTCTGACTTGACAGACACTGGACATGTAAGTTTCAAATGTTTCTTGTTTATAATATAGAATTCCATCTAAAAGAACTGAAGATGGATTTTTTCTTTTCAAATAATAAGAAGACAAATCCTAAACAATATTTTCATCTCAAAAGAATTTCTATTTCAAATCCAAATCCCTGAAAATGAAACGTGAATTGCACTTACAAGTGAGTACATTAAAACAATGAATCTTCGCTCCACAGGAAATTGTTATTTAATTTATCTCGAGATCAAAGCGCAATTAATAAAGTCGGAGGCGAAATGTATTTTATAATTTTATTTAACAATTTCGTTCCAGCACTTCTCCTTCGCTCCTTTGACAATCATTGTAAAGAAGTCAGAGAAAAGTTTGTTACGAATTTTGTTATAAACTTAATATGATAAGAGATACTTCGGTTTTAATTTAGTTAAAATTTTTTATATACAATTATATTTTAGTAACTTTTAGTATCTTAATTACATATCAATAATTCTTGTAGTGTATGTCAGTTTGTTTATCATTAAACACATTTATTATGTATAGACTCCGTGTTCATATGTTATTTAATTATATTTTATTTGTTCTATTAGTAATGTTACATAACGCTGTATTGAGTGATTATAATATTTTTATTATTATTCAAGAGCTTTTAGCGGATCGAAATATGTGGAACTTAAGTTGTTAAATCATTTGCAGGATTTATATTATGTACATCACCTATTGTTATATTTCTTTTGAAAAGAGCAACTGTTGAGTTTCTGGCCGGCTCTTCTCAACAGATTCCGATCCGGTGGTAGCTTACTTACGGACTGACTACACTGACCTTTTTTTGTTTTGTAATAATTGACAATTCAAAAGTGCGTATAAATGCCTACTTGAATACAGATATTTTGAATTTGAATTTGAATTGAGATAACATTATATTTGACTAAAGTCTGCACCGTGCAGTTTGAAAAAATATATATTGTTCCAGAATAAAAGTGGAAGAGCAAGTGAATTGTTCTTCGCTGATCTCAAGTGGAGTTGAACTTTAAATTATTATCGACAGATAATTACTAACGAGATCCTCTCGGATTTAAAGTTTCACGTACCCTTTATATAAAATGCTTTTCGAACTAATAAAATTAATTGTTTTATAAGAACATTATTACTTTACAAAGTTATTTTATATATACATAAAATACATATTTTTGATAAACAAGCTATGCCGACTTCACGACTTCACTCGCGCGACTACTGTATTTTTTTTTTATAAAACTAGTCTAAGTTGCTCCTTATAACATGTAAAAGTCCTGTTAAAAACGATCCAGCCATTTCGGAGATTAGACGTAACAAACAGACAGACAGGCAGAAGTATTTTTTTTATATACGTACAATATGTGAATTAAATGAAAAGATGTTAATTTAGAATTACATACAGACACTTCAATTTTATTTATATGTATATTTAAATGTAACCTAAATAATAATATGGAAATATATTATTAAATACTCTGTTAAGATGAATTTGGGTGTTGCCGGATTAACTTTCCTTTAACTCGAGTTTAGGAAAACATTGAAATGAACTTAAAACTTTTTGTCGATTCATGATGGATAAATAATGTTCGCGCAAACCTCATTTCATACAAGTGCCAGCTGACTGTATACTTACTGAATACTTCGCTGGCAATTAAGCATTATTATTTGAATCATCTTCTTGTCCTTATCACAATTTCGGGTACAGCACAGTATGTTTCTTCCATACTCCTGTTACTCGTTACCTCTATACACACTCCCTTCTTCTCCATATCATCTTTTCTTCGGCCCTTCTCGACCTATGCAACCCTCCACCACCATATCCACCACTCTTTTGGTTACATAAAATTTTTATTTGAATACATTATCTTTTGTGGTTCATATTCAAAGTTTGGGATTTTATTTACGTCTATTTTATTTGTTATTGGATGAACTTTTTTCCCACTTCCTGTTGGGATATCGGGGAAAAAGTATGTTCTGCTGCTCGCTTTTAATATATCTTTTCACAGGTAAAGGAATAAAAAAGTGTTTGAGATTACTACACAAACAGACAAACGACTATTCTATATAATATTAGTATAGATTAGAAGTAATTAATAAAGTAATGTATGCACAAATATAAGTAAATAGCAACCTATACTTTGAATGACATCAATTATTATTAATAAAGGATAAAAAGGTTGTATTAAAGATTAAAAGCATCAGTTATCTTTAGTAAAAGATAAAAAATGTTATACTGTTTCTTTTATCCATAAAATACATCTAAATTGTCTGTTACATATTTGTTTATTTTAGACAATCTTTAAAATCACTCCCCGTACTATTTATAAGCTTCTCACGTCTCGTTCCGGATAACATTGCGAATTTAAATTCATGTTCCGTATAAAATGGATGGTTTTGTTGAAATTGTATAAGAAAACGTCTCAAGGGATGAGGGTAGGTTAATTAACGTGTTACCTACTTGATGTGGATGTTAATATAATACTTGTGGTGTCAAATATTATTTAAAACTAAATGAAAAGAGTATAGTAAGTTCAAATAAAATAAATACTTAAATGATTCTTGTAGCACTTACGTAGCACTACGTAGACGTAGACGTGTAGCAACGCTACGAGATTTCGTAGCAATGTTATATGATAACTATGATAGATTTCTTCCAGATGCATTGTAATGATTTGTACATGTGTGTGTGTGTGTGTATCAACACACACATTTAAAAAATCATTACACACACACGCACATACAAAAATTAACAACTTTTGTTCAGGCATTACTTATCATGTTTATATTATCATCAATATATTTATTTATAAAATTATCCACAAAATCAGGAATTGTTTCTTCATCGTGACGAAGTCAAAAGTTATTTCTTGTATATATTTTGTACGTATGTTAGTATGCCTCAAAGTAAGATTAACAATCGGAGAAGTGTTTATACGACACGATTCATATGGCAAGATGTCTGTGATTATAAAAAAAATATATTTTATTCATTCAAATCAATTTATCGATTATTCTATAAAAATATAACCTAATATCTGTTTCGATAAAACCAACAATATTTCAATGTAACTTTTTTCCAATACACAAACAATTGAGTCTTAAACCTATTATCATATAAATTCCAATTCTTATCTCAAATACTTTAGGATATAACTTCGTTTAAATGTGTATGAAGAATGAAAACAGACATATCTAAATACGCAGTTACATGAGTATGAAAGGACCTCAACCTTAGCACAGAAATCGATGTATTGGAAGGAAGCCAAACAAGCACACTGGCGCCGCGCCAGCCCGAGTGTACTATGTGCTTATCATTTTTATATATTTCTACTTAGATATAATATACTATAAGGCAATCCTGGGTCAATGTTTTCTTTTATATATTTCTACTTAAATACTATATACTATAAAGCAATCCTGGCTCAATATTTTCTATATCAAAAAATTTTGTAAGCATTACGAAATTATTTATATTTTTCATATTATATGTGTATATTGACAATATGGGTTGGTATGGGTTATTGCTTTCTTGGACACGTGCAACTAGAACATCTCAAAAGCCCAATAATCCTTAATTGAAATAAATAAACTTTTCTCCTTTATTAAATTATCTTATTTAATATATAATATATTTAACACTAAATTATTTGTAAATAATGTGTGTTTGGTTAATTTTAAAGTTTTGGATTCCGTAAACAAAGCAATCCCAAAACAAGTAAACTTAATTTACTATGGAGTCCTTTAAGGGTCTCACTTCCGACGCCTTAGGGTGTAAATCATTTCATCTAATGTACTTGTCTGAAGGGTCTTCCAAACTTTACAACATATATATATATATATATATATATATATATATATATATGTAAATCAAAAGACTATTTATATTAAAAGGCATTTTCCAATATAAACAAAATAAAATAAATTTACAAACATAAAAAAATTAAAAAATATTAATAATAATGAGACAAAAATTACAACAATAACGATAACTAATTCTTTGTAGAAAACAATGACATTAAAATTTAAAAAAAAACAATTAGATGTTTAAATAAATTAAAAAGAAATATATGATATTATCTCAAGATGTATAATAATAATACTTATTTACGTGATTTATAATATAATTATTATAAATATACGTCCTGAGAACGTTAAGTTCTCGGGACGGATGAACGGGACCTTACTGTTGTTAGTGTCATTTATCTGAGAGAAACTTAAACTTTAATTATTTAATAGGGATAAGGAACGTCGCTTTATTTGACATATATGATTTAAACTTGCCTTATATGTGAAAGATGATCCGACGGACGTAACTGAAACAAAATATGCATTTATTATATACATATAAATAATTTGGAAATGTCTGTTTATAATTCCAAATAAACAGTTTTTGTTAACACTAAACGTATATGAAAGTATACTTACATTAATAAATCAATTTAAAAATTTTTGTCTGTCTGTCTGTTTATTTCGACTTCTCTGAAACGACTGGACCGATTATAATAGGACTTTTACTGGTGGATAGTTGATGTTATGAGAAGTAACTTAGGCTACTTTTATTAAAAAAACATATTATATAAATGCGAAATTTTCTGAGAATGGATAGATGTTTGTCATATTCACCAAAAAACGGCTGATCAGATTTTGATCAAACTTTTCACACGGGTAGCTTTATTATCTGGATTTACACTGAATACTTTCTATCTTGGAAAACGCGGACGAAGTCACGGGAGGATTTAATACAATAGCGGTAGGGAGGTCTGTCTTAAATTGTGGCGATCAAGGAATTCAAACAAACTACTATTCCGTCAGTAACTAGAGCACCAATCAACGTTCAGAATGCAATAGCACCGTGTAAATATATTTCAGGGCTGTTCTGCTGAGCCGTTTGGGATGAAATTTAACATGAATAGTTTGAAACTTGGGAGAACATAGGTTACATTTCGTCACCACACTATACGGGCAAAGCCGCTAAGCGAAGTTAACATGTATATGTGATGTTATTCATTAAAATCGTTCAATTTCAATATGTTTATAACCTTTAAATATTTATATTTTTGTTTTATATATTGAATTCCTACATTCTGAACAATGGGTGAGATGCGGTCAGCTCAGTCTCTGGAGTTGTAAATGTTAGACCATTACATACTCTATCTCTGGGACACGAAGTGTTGAACTAATATTGTAAATAGTTTCCTTTCTACATCTGTTACTCATTTATTTTATTTACTAATACTTATTGTAACAAAACGGTGCAATTAATGCGATAACATTATCTATAAATGAACAAACCTACAAAAGCTAACAAAAAATGAGGAAAACAAAAAAAAATGGACTAATGATATGAATAAAAGGATATACTACAAAATAAGCTCTTACTAAAGTTTTATTCAAAGTTGTACTATATATATATATATATATATATATATATATATATATATATAGTATAAATAGCGATGTAAAGGCGTGTTCACAATAGAGCATTAACAGGATGACCCATAAATAAAATGTATATAGCAAAAGAATATGAAAGTGAGTACATCCATCACGGCTCGCGATCAGTGGATTAGATGTGATGTTTGATATATTATTGCTTGTTTATTGCAATTTTATTTTATTATTTTTATTATTCATATTTTCCCATGTTCATTTATACCATTAAATACGCTTATATTATGACAATCGATTAATATTATTTACTTTATTTATTTAGTTATATCTTTGGTCAGGATAGAAAAAACCTTTGTAGACGTACAAAAAGAGAAAAAAGAGAACCTAGTAATAATATAAAATATAGAATTATATATGTATATATATACAATAAACATACATTTATTATACAATTTATATTTGTTCTTAAAAAAACAGAAGATGAAAAAAATATAAGTACTAATTAAAATTGTTTACAACAAAAGTATCTAGAAATTATAATTTCAAATGTAGTTTAACATTTATATAAAATATAAATAAAATAAATTATAAAACGTAAAACACATCAAAGATCAAAATATGTTCAAATGCACATTAGTTCCTTAATAAATATAATTCAAATAAACGAAACAGTTAAAATGCAAAGCAGAGATGTCATTAAGGCCACATTAATGCTAATGACTGCTGATAAATTGAATTTATCAACAAAATGTCTGACGACGATGCCGCTAGTAATGAATTTGGAGTCATCAAAATCATATAAACGTTAAGAAGCCTTTTAGCTGACTTTACTTTACTAAAACACGGTTAATTGAGAGGTACCTTACCAATTACTATTTAAACCTCCAATTAGAATTTTACTAAAACGTTTGCTCCAGTTTTTATGCATACACTAAGCTGTTTGCATCTGTATTTATTCATGTGAAACTTTTTATATAATTTCATAATTACTCAAAGAGAACAGATTATATAATACTTTTACTTTAACTCGCATTTATATGTACATTTATATAATATTTTATTAAATAGATTTTGATAAGCAAAATATTAAAAAAAAAATACAATATTTCTAATAACATCCTATAATGAGGGGACTTTAAAAACTTTTACTCAAGATCAACGCGTCTTGCCCTTGCTCTTGCAGACGCAAAGGTCTGAGTTCGGTCGACTATTCAAGTTCCGTGACTGATATGTTTAATATGATGGCTACCTCTCCAAGCAAGCAACCAAGGCAACCAACTATGGCCTACCGACCAAGCAACCAATTAACATATTATCAGTATGAAAGAACAAGCCGAAAGGAACCAGATAACCCACTGTGACTATTCAAGCCCTAACCCCTATGCATAATCTAATTTAGGATAGGTTTTGAAAATTGGGGTGCCTTAATAACATCAGAACGACGATGTTATTGTAATATTGTACGTGTAACGCAGCTTTATATTCTATATGAGAAAATCGCTTCACATTTGACAGGCTCTTACAGCAAGGTTGTGGTTTTAGAGAATTAATTAAATTTTAATCAACGGTTTATTCATTAAGGGTTTATGAGACATTTGATATATCGCGCCTACGTTATGTCGTTACATACAGCCCTCTATAATTACAATTAATTAATTAGTAAAACATATTTATATAATATATTTCTAGCAACTTTTATTCCTGTATTGTATACATAACATTAAAATAAAATTTGCCTGAGTGTTCCTTAAATATGATAACATTATTTAAAATTTATAATAGACTAGTAATGCCCCGCAGTTTCACACGTCTAGATACCGATCTTGTGGTAGTAGACTTTTGAATGGAATGTCCAATTTTAATAATTTTTAAAAGTATCACATAGGTGTTAAAACGGTCATTAATGAAATATAAATTAATGGGATAAGGTTTGTGCAGAGGTATGAAAGTATGTTTTGATTATACTTTTGAAAATTTTAACATGTAAAAAAATTGTTATAGTGGCATAATTACAGTAGTTGGATATATCGCAGACTTTCTTGCAGAGATTAAATACGTTATATAATATAATACTGTAGAACATTTTTATCAGCAATACTTTCCGCAGCGCACGCCATGACAGATTTTTTATAACCAATTTTTACACACCTTGGGTCACATTATTGCATTTTTATTAGAAATCCCAATTTTTTTTAAAAATGTAATATAGCCATTGTCACTCAGTGAAGATGCAGTTTTCTGACGGTTAAAGAATTTTTAAATCGGTTCAGTAGTTTTTGTGTGAAAATATTACAAACATATATACAAAAACACAAATGTTTCCACTTTATAATAGTATGATACAGAATGAAAATCAACACACGCAGGATTTGAACCTGCGACCTCTATGAAAACGTGTCAATTGAACTACCGTGAGCCATTTGATAGATCTAGCATAATATAATCATATTTATCGGAGACTACATCTTTAAAATAAAATATATTAAATTTGTTTCAACAAAATAGAACAGAACAATTGAAATTGAAAGACTCGAGATGGAGAATTCAATCTTAAGTATAATATACTTCAAAGTAAAAACAATTACAAAAGAAGTTCATTAATTAATGCTAAAAGATAAAGGGGACGGATTAATTTATAAGGATCATTAAAATATTTTTAATATCAAAAGTTATTCATCTTATCCTTTAAGTAGTGACTTAGGTTATAACTTAGTAAAAAAAATAGTTTTAAAGAATAAATGATGATCTTTAATATTAAATATAGTTTTTAGTGTAGTTAGTCTCAGACCAGAGCTGGTTTGGAACCTTCGTAGCCTTCATTTTTAGATGGAGTGTCTTTACAGAAGGGCTTATTTCGATAAATATGGTGTCAAAATTGGTTTCTCCTAGCCTGGTCCTCCCATTTGACACAGTGATCCCTGGTATTGACTTAAAGTGGGAAATTTATCATCAAATAAATTGATGGTATATTAACTCAGACAAGTAACTGAATGAAATATTTCTATATTAACATTTACAATTCATTACAACAAAGCAAATAGCTTGCAACGTATATTCTTTGCAAACAAGAAATCGCTTACAAACAATAGTGAATATGGAATCTATTTTTTGGTTTAAAAAGTAATCTAGTTTAAAAGCTATCGTGATAAATTGAGAATAGATGGAATGTGGAACAATCCGATAAATTGGCGGAAAAATGGCATTTGCCAGTAATTGCTTTGAACTTGATTGAAACTAAAAGTAATTTTGCCACTATTTATTTATTTTTTTTATTCTCGTTTATTATCTCGTTTGTTACAAATAAAATAGAAAAATTCTAAGTACGATACTTTAAATTTTTCTAATTTATTTGTAATCAGTTATTTTTCATTTCGAAATAACTTCACTTAAATGAAAAATAACTATTTAAAAGAACTTAATTGAAAATTCTTTAACCCAAAATCGAAGTTCAAAATTGCCAACATTTCAGTTCAGTTTAAAACGATTTCGCACTCAAGCAGACAAGTGTCAGCGTGTCTGATGGATCGTCGGAGAGGGAGTACCAAGGCTACATATATTGGAAGAGATCTTTAACATGAAACGAATTTTATATTACTTTAAAAATAATTTTATTATTTTACTAGTAAATAATTTGATTATTAATATATAATATATAAATTTCTGATAAATATAATATTTATAATATAAATGACATGACAAGTAAAGACTGATGTTATAGATATAAAATTCACTGTACAAGGAAAATGATATTGACACGAGAAAATAAAGGAATAAAAGAGACAGGTCCCTTTATTACTCTCTTGTAATATTATTGACGTTATTATGTTTACCAGAAAATGATAAGTCTCAAAGAATTATAAGAGGAGATAATAACTAATAAATATTAATGTATTTTGAAGACTACTACATCATTACTTTAATATATAATTGTATTTTATTCGACCCTTTTTCAATCTTTATTGTAAGTATATCACGAACATAAAACATCTTTTAACATATATCATTAAAATCATCGCTATTAAAACCTTATTAAAACTGATCCTTCGAGCCACTTTGTCAACAACGTTAATTGCATTTCGACACAATAATTACAAGCGATCGAACTGGTATTATCGCATAATTCGCACATTGCGGACAATCATCCGATCCGCTTAACCGGTAAATTGGCTCCTGAACACTGTTTTACATCTACTTGTGTGGATCAGATAGGCGGGAAATTGTTAATAATATTTAGTTCCAATTTCTATTTTCAGTTTATACAAGATAGCACTTAATATCTATTTCGAAAAAGTATAAACAAATTCGATAAGAAGACATCTCTTAGCACGTAGGTCGATCGTGTTATGTACGGTTTGTCTCAAAATGAGATTACTGACGTGACCCACGTCACTTTACAAGTATTGGTATTGATCTTATTCGATAATCCACTAAGTAAAATACAATCACGAAAGTAATCAGACAAAATTGGCTGGGAGTGAGCACGCAACTCACGAACTTCTGAGGCCACTAAAATATTTAATGGTAAAAATCCTAAAACTTTTTATTAAAATACCTTTCTACGTTCCTCGGATTTTCGGCTTTTTTGTTCTGAAATGGAATACTATTTCATTATAATGGCAAGAAGCTTATATATTCTTTTATTCTATTCACAATGAATACCTCATCTATTTAAGTCATTATCTACTTGGTATAAGTAATAGTGTTTCAGTAATACATAAACCAACAATTTATCTACATGTCCCCTGTTCAGTCCATTTTCTAAACTGGACTTATTTGTCCTCATTCTGCAGACATTAAGATAAATGACAGTTGCCGGATTCAGAACTTCCCATTTTGAGATACTGTTCAGATAATACATAAAAAAGTTTTTAGAGCTGAAAATAAATTGAGTAAAACCGAATAAAAAGAGGTTATATTTCTTTTATAATTGTGAATATTAAACAAAAGAAATAAGAAATATTAAGTTTACTAAAAATGTATTTTATGCGACGACAAAAAAAAGCTATTTATTAAATAAAAACAGTTTCTCTGAACATTTAAACCACTTGGATTCTTGAAACAAAGGTTCTGTGTGTGAGACATCACAAATAGGACGTGCGGGGAAATTAAACTGAGCAATGTACCCGAAGTTTTTGTAAAAACATCTAAAAAAGGGACAGCACAGCTGGGACAAATTAGTTCTAAGCAAACCACCATGTAAGCAAATATTTTCCTAAAGACACAAAAGAAAAGTCCGGTGCCCCAACAAAAAAATACTTGCAAAATCGTGTTACCTGCGTTGAGACTTTCTTTGTTTAAAGTAATTTAACACGGACAGTAAAGCTGAGTTTTTTTACGAAACAGTTTACTATACGTTGAAATTTTTATGTAAATTTATTAGAAGTCCTATTAAATGTTTTCCTTTTTAGGATAACAACGAAAGCAATTAATAATTTCTCATCACTACGAATCCTATTACGATGGTTAAATGTATCTATGTAGTAACAAGCAAAATCGATTAAGACACGACGCTTCATCTAGGCCACATGTCCATTATGTCAAAACCACTACTTCTATCTACGTTATCAGTGAGATAGGGTTTCAACGTTCACATACTTCTTCAGAAATGCTTGTACTAATTATAGCTCTATCTACAAAAGGGTTAGATAGTTATTGTACTACCGCCTATTCAAAGTTTCTATCAGATATTTCTGTCTCCTGATGTCAGACCTGTCGGTGTTTAATAGAACGGTATTAGATATTGCTATCAATAAATTGAGAATTGGTTCAAATGAATATCAAACTTTCTTCATTATTCTCGTCGCCATCTATTTTGGTTGACATCGTGAATTTATTTAATAATATTCGAATCAAAAATAATCAGACGTAGGTTAAAAGATTTATTATTCAACTTTATAGCCTATTCAATTAACAGTTACATTTTAAGATTCAAACAAACAGTTAAGTACAGACGCGGAACAGAGGAAGAATAATTTATTTCTTTTCCACCCCATGTACCGGGATTAGCCAAACTAATGACCAAGGCCCCATAAAACTTAAGAGCCGTGCCTTACTGACACAGTTCCTTATCTGTTCCAATCTTCAAACCCGAAACAACACTGGCCGTGACAGAACGAAACTTATCTCAAAACGATCCTCGCGGGGTTTTACAGTTGGAGGCTTAACGACTTTGGAATTTTTACAATTAAAATGACCCTGTATGTGACAGTCGTATAACTGAAACGTAAAAACAACGTTTTGTTTTTAGATTGTATGACAAAAACACAACTCAGTGTTGGAGTTTAATGTGAATTGTTTAGAATTAATATGAATTATTTATAATTGAGATATCAATTTATGAGAACACCTATTTAATAATCTTTATGTAACTCTTCAAAGCTCAAGATCATAGAATAATAGTCTTGGAATATTTTAGGAATTATATTTTTTTAGGCAACTTTAATTTTAGTCTTCTATACCCGAAGCGTCGGCACTCGAGAACAATGAACGGACTAACAAAAGCGGAATCATCACACTCCGTAGTAATATTAAAGTATCCAATATAACAAAATGTGAACATTCAATGGAAATTTGTAAACATTTTTCTTTCTTCGTCTAAGTAACTAGATATCAGGGAAGATATTTATTTAGCACTTTTTTAGAAAGGCCTACAAGAGTTGAATTAAAAACATTAAAGGGTTTTTATTTTTAATATGTTGGATTTAGAATATTATTTAAATGTAACAATAATTACAATGATTATAAAGTAACTATCTTTTACAATAAATAAAACATGGATATTTCAGTCGATTTGTATAATCCAAACAATATGTGCTTTAACATATAATCTTAACAATAGAGGTCCAAAAACGCGTCCCAAAAAATCCCATTATAGAAACTATTCCAAATGCTTCCCATCTAAGAAATCACATAAAACAGAAGTTAAAAAAAACCTTATGTGTATGTGCATAAAGGTGAGTTCGGTTTAGATAATAGTACAAAAAATACATTTCTCAATATCACGCTTGATCTGTTTTGGTGGCATTTTCCACAATACTTATCAAGGATCTTGAAATATTAGTGGAGAGCTCGGGCTTGGATCGGAATTAGATATATTGAGGGACCAGAAAATAACGATAGTGGAAACATAGTAGCAGCTAAACCCCGATTTATAGAGAACTTTGGTGGAAAATTTGTTTCATAAATGGTGAACTGATAAAAGCAACTTCAAAATATTAAGTTACTTAATATTTTTCTTAAGATTTTATACTCAAAAATATTTCTACGAGATTAATAACTTTTACCTCAATATTTATAAAAATATAGTATAATAGTCCTCTGATACAAGACGTTTAATTAATTATATCTTTCAACTGTGTGTTTTATGGTAAATTCAAAACCAACTTTAAGCCTACTTTTCTCTCTATTTCTTATAAGGTTACTTAAATGGAAACCTGAAATTATTATTATTACTTTTATAATAAAGAAAAAGTGCATTTCAATAAAATATATCCTATACTACAGATAGGAATATAATTTAAGTTAAATCTTGTAATAATTTATTAAAACACCGAAACATCTTGAGATGAGCTTGAACATTAAATTACGCTCCGCAAAATGAAGTTAAATCGTCTGACCTGATTTTTATAAAAATATCAGCGAATTCGTAAAAACTGTCATCAACTTGGAAATTGAAGAAATTTTTATTTCACTTATGGAGAAACTACTTTTTGAAAGTAAATTGCTATCAACTCAGTGGGTGTATCAAAAGGGAATGAAAGTATTTATTTTAAAACTCATCTCTAAAGCAAAGGGATTTAAGATTACCGAAAAGAGATAACAGTGATAAAAGAATGTTTAGAAAAAAAAATGTCAAATCTTTTTAGTAAAAATGCAATGCCTTAGAAGGAAAAATGTCTTGCGGGACAAACGTTTTGATTAATTTTACACTAGCCACCTGTGTCCGGACAAAAACGGAATCGCTGACAGTCTCATTTCCCTCGAGGTTCTTACATTTTTCACAAATAAAATATATAAAAACCCTCGTTCTTCGAACGTTTTGCTGTGACGTGACTAGACTTCTTTGAATAGTATAAATGAATACAGAACCCTACGTTGCATTATGCATAAACATTGTCTTCAATATTTACATTAACTACATTGACTTACTACGAATTTTGTTTGTCTGTTTAAACAAGCTAAATTTATTACATTTATTTATATATATTCCTTTGTTTAGATTGTTTATAATAATAATAAAATAATAATAATATTAATGATAATCTTTCCGCAACAAAAGTTTTAGAGTGCCAGTACCAGGGAAGCATATTCAAGCAGAGATTTCAAGCACAACTGAGTCAAGATGAATAGCACGTGATTTCAATGCACTATCCAGATAAATGCGAGACTGGGAGCTTAATACCAGTACTGCATTTGACTTCACTTCAAAATGCTATAAACAAACCATTGTGTTGTCTCAAGACTAAAGACATACCTAACAATAAGAGATTTTTTTTTTGCAATCAATGAAATTTTTTTATATAATATGTATATATGGTATCCATTTTGTAGTTTAGATGCAGTTATGACTTTTTAGGTTAATCTAAATCCAAATATTTCTTTATTGAAAATATGAATTAAATTTTAAATTTCATAAACAATTTAGATATTCTTTTCATAAATCTTATTAAAAGAATAAGATCGAATTAATTGTTTTAAAGTCATTGAAAGTTCTTAATAATTTTGGTATTTAAGGTTGCATATTCGAAGAGCAAATCCCTGTGCATCTAAGTCGATCCAAGTCGCTTAAGGGATTTGAGTTTCAACTTCCTCAAACTTATACTATTTTGACATAAACTCAAGCATTTACTATCAACGGCAGACATTCTTGGAAAATATATTCCAGCTTTACGTGTCGCCTCTGTATTATTACACTTCTTGATAGGATATAACATAAATTAAGAGTACAAAAAATTTAGCACCGCTTTAGTAGGCAATAAAATTATCCGACTAAGGAGAACAAGCCAAAATCCAAAATAAACGATGACTGTGCCTTCCTCATAATTTCGTAGAATAAGGCCAAACAGACCGTCCGCCCGCAATAAAGACGATTTGTGTCCAAATAGGCTTATAATCGACGACGCACTACCGGGGCCTCGTAAATTACAAGACACGTTGCCGGTCAAAGGAATATGATAATAAGGATATCGTAATAAGGGCACGAATTCTTTGAAGTAAGCTATTAGACATTTAAGAAAATTCACGTATAAATTACATGAAGGTTTCGGTTCTAAAATAACGAGGTTGTAATTAACTGTCCACCAAACCTATTATAACATACATAAAAACGCGATGAAATATTATGGACTTTGCTAGTTATAAAAGAAAAAAATCTTCACGCCTTTGCCTTTCGAAGTATTCAATATAAATAATAATAAAAACATAAACCATAGTATTCAAATCGGTTTAACGATTACGAATCCTTATATATTCACAATTTATATCAGTATTTAAACACAAAGAAATATGTTATAATAATAATATATTTTTTGTATCTCGTTTTTCTTTTGATAAGAAAATCGAGTCTGTAATAAGGCCTCGGTAATTGAATAGCTGCGTGTCAATTGTCTTTGTATCGGATTTCTAATAAACACTTTACAACCAAAATAATTTATTTCTCAAAAAGATAACAAGGTGACCTTCATCCTAATGGAGATGATTTTATATAATGCCAGATTCATAAAGGGTAGCGGAACGGTAGCTCATTTGGCTGAGCGACGGGACGGTAAGCTCAGAGAGCGCAGGTTCAATTCCTGATATTGATAAATTTTTATTTCTTTTCATATTTAAAAAAGCTTAATATAACATATTTATAAATAATTGCAAACATACAAGATAGTTTTAATTTAATACTTTGTAAAATATTGCTATTTAATATAATTAGAAAAAGATAATAATTTTAATAATGCTATAATATATTAAAGCTATGAAGAACAAAAAGGAAGGGCAATAGCCATGAAAATACAAAAGATATCTACTGGGTTACAGCTAGGAGGCGCAAGTAAATCCTTAAGCATAGTAACTCTTGATTGTGAACGACACCAATGCAATAAAATAGCGAATAAATAAAAACAAAAAGTGATAACTTCAACAACATTATGATATACGAGGTCTGCACGTCTCATATTTCATAAAGTTGTATCGATATTTTGACGCGCTTTGAAAACATTCCCTGCAGTATTAGATGTACAATACATACATACATATATACACACAATATTTTTGAAGACTTAAATATATAAATATATATATATTGTTTAAATCGTTCGTTCTTAATAAGACAAAGTTCCAACGCAGCTGAGAAATATCTTGAAATGGCATATTCTTAAGTGCTTTATACTACTGAAACCAACTGGCTTGTAATCCATCATATGAAAACTTTTGGTGTTCGTATGAAGCAAATAACTTGTAAAGAACAAAGGGTTCAACTTTGATAAAGTTGTACAGAATTGAGATTAGATCGAACATTAAATATATGAGGTGAAGTTATGAGTTTAATATTTCATTATTATTTTATTTAGATACATTATAATACTGTTTCAGGGCTGTCAAAAATGATCTTTTATTATAAAAATATTTTTCAATAAAATAGCGTTGTATAAGAAATCTACAGCGTTAAATGTATATTTATCTTCCAAGATTCCATTAATAACAGTATTAAAACATCACTCATTTCAAACATAACATATAACTAAACATAACCCAAGCTAGACCCAAATCTGATGATAAATATACATCTCGAGCTGAGTTAGTTTGTTAGATGGTTTAATAAAGCTTTCATATTCACCACAATTTGTGGAATTTTGACTACCCACAGACATGCGACTGACAGACATCAAGAATTTGGACCACTGTCAGGGATCGTCCTTATTATAATGGGACAAACTGTGGTCATTGACATTACACTGTGAGTTAAAACATTCATGGGCACTTACACTTTTAGTGCAGATATTATTACACTTTTTATTTAAATATATTGTGACACTCCAAAAGAGAGATTACTGATATTGTGACACTCCAAGAGTGATTACCGGGGTTATAACACTCCCAAAGATATTTCTGGTAAATATTTTATTCCCGGAACAAATTATCGTATTGAAAATGGAAAAAATAAACCTAATATATATTTATTGTATAGTGCAGCAATAATGTTAATGGATTAATTTGAATATATCAGAATACGATCCACTAAAAATTTAAAACTGTATTCGATAAAAGAATAATAATTGTAATTTATTTTAATTATTATATTATTTAAGCTTAAATCCATTTTTAAATGCTGTCGTTACGTTTTCTATTCTGTAAATGTTGTTTCCAAACTCGTTCCCACTTAAACGAAAGGTAAGATAACACAAAAATACATATAGTAAGGGACATTTTGTTTGTTTTATGGCACGGTTATGGGATTGTCCCGGTTTGAGTCCGTATTGCGGCATTTCCGCTGACTTGGAGGTCACGAGCTTTATAACTTCGAGGCGACTTGTAAAGACACGAAAAGGCTACACTCACAAAAGAATAAATAAGAACAAACTTCATAGATTTTTATTTCACTTTTGGTTATTATTAACAATATACTGACCAAAATTAACAGTAAATACTGATATCGCGAGCTTTTGGTCGAATTATTAATTGATACATATAAATATATTTATATATTAAATATACAATATTATATTTTATATATTGATCTGAATGACAATATAATTTTGTTCGAACAAAATAAACAAGTCTCTATAAGGATTGTCTTAGAGAAGATAAATTTGTTTGATTAAGCTTAATCTACAAAGATAGAAGATACCAAAACCAAATAATAGTTAAAGTACATTGCGTTGTTCAAACAAACAGCAAGATATACCGACTGCACATATCCTAATTATTTTAATTCAGGTTCGTGCTAAATTGTATGAATATAATTTTTAACCGGAACGCTCGAAAAATTGTGACACATTTTATTAATTTGTTTTCATTGACACTTGAATATTTCCAGCAACACGAACACTAAAGTTTATTAATTAAAATATATGAAACGCGAAAACTATTTATATAGCTTATTATTTTATAACGTTTTTTTTTCCTCAAAACTCTTCAACGAAAATAAATTTTTATATCGACTTAACTTTAATATATAACATTACGATCGTTACTAATACTGGTTATTAGAAAATAGTCCTGTGAGAAATTATAAGGTATTGACAGCAACTTTCAGCTGCTATTTTCTTCCCGGATCCAACCAAGTGTTAGGGAGTTTGTGTCTGTGTGTCATGGTACGGACGGACGGAGTCACAGGGAACAGCTAGTGTATAATGAACCAGTAACAAGATTGTTTAAATTTTCAATTAAAAAAAAGATATCTGTCACATGACACAATCTCTAAACAACTACATATACATATATATATATATATATATATATATATATATATACATTTCAGTTAGTTCGCTCTCGCGTGAACTAAAAACGTATCAGATTTTCAATTCAGTCTTCACTAAAACCACACTTTTTACATTGCCATAAAAATATTTTTCATTGGAAAACCCACAAAACCGTATTGGGCTATTACTACAATAGAAATAGAAATGTAGCCATTTTATTTTAACGACAAATATATTGCCACTTCAGACAACTTACGTCATAAAAACTGAATAATATCTACTTCAACAAAAATTATAAAAAAATGTAGGTAGGCATTAATAAAATTGTTGACTAAAAATATTGTTTACTTTACGCCGCTAAGCCTCAAAGACTCGGGATTCTCGATAAACAAGAGAATATAATGAAAATAATAACATTATTATTCAAAAAATATATCTTTATACCTACCAGAGCTTTTATGGTTTATTTTTAAGCATATTAAAAATATAACGACGACTACAGAACAACAGACGAAAACAAATAGTTGACTGCTCTTTAATGTTGGTATTATTATATTTAATTATGGTATAACTTATTTTTAATTCCTGACGATTAATTAATTGTGTTTTATAATTCCTTTTCAACATTTTTATGTCATTGCGTTGATAAGAATGATTATATGTATATAAAATGTTCATATATTAAAGCGAATAACCAACACGGAAGCTCAATTGGAAAAGCTATAGAATAGTATCCAAGATTCCAGGTTACGGTATTGCGGTGTTCACTCATTTTCATTTTATTTAATTAAAATAAATAACCTACACATGATTTATCATATTTAAATGTTCGTGTCCAATCCATCCATCACTCCATCTTCGATCATTGATTTAAATATATCGAAAAAAAACAAAATATAGGAAATGAAACTTAGAATGACCTATCAGATATTTAGATGTATCTCTGATAGTATTTTATAACAAAGATATTCATAAATTGAAACCAGAACCTCAGTGCTATTACAAACAAATTTCATCTTCTGATAAGAAAGCTAAAATAGCTTTGAATATACATTTTATGTGGGAATCATTTCCAAGACAGGCCGATAATCAACTGCAGAGACAGTGTCACAGAAAGAATCTGCTGGAGACAGTTGTCTTGCATAAAATATGAAAAAAAAAATAGCTATTTTGATGAAAAAAATTTAGTTCAAAGAGATCGTTCCATAATGAAAAACAAGATCTATATTTTCGCTAATGAATAGAAAACTATGAATGAATTCTTTATGGTTTAAGCCATCCAGAAATCAAAGATTAATTAGTAATTAATAACAGATGGGGCGCCATATTTTTTTCTTCAAATCAGACTTAACTTCATCCACTTAGTTCGGCCATAAGTTATATAATAATGATTTTTTAAATAAAGTATTATAATTTTAGTAAAATTTATATACAGATATATATATATATCTAACATATTAATGGAAGTCTCAGCGAAAACCCAAAAAGTAATTAAGTTCGAAATTGACACTAAGGTTCGAAATTGACACTTTGATACAGGATTTTTTTCGTCAATCTGGTCAATAATCTATGGACTTATTTGGTTTTCATGAAAAAAAATATTTATTGCCTTTCCTTGCTCTAGGGATATCTTAAGAGACTCAATGTACGCGTTTCGTTAAAAGCAGTTGACGTCCTCTAAAAGTGATCATAATTTGTACTTGTAAGGTCTGGAACGTTTTGTTAGATTGGGACAGCTCGTATCTTGTGTGTTGGTCAAAATCAAAATCATTTTGAGAGTGTATTATTGAGTTTTCACAACACGATTCATAACGGTCGGTACACTTTGGACAAAGTCTTCCTCTCTTTTTCACAAATGTGGCTTTTGACTCTTTATTAAGACAACCACTAACCAAACTAGTGACGTGACCACACTAGATTGACGGATCACGATGACCACGTTAAGACTTTAAGATCACTAGTGTATATTGTTAAAGGCTGTGAGCTTACTGGAAGCGTACATACTTTTAATTTTGCTTGTTGTCATTATTGAGAAGGATATTTTTGATATTCACCAGCGTATCCGGGCAGGAGGCATTTTGATCGAATATCGATCCACTTTTCTTAGCTTAGCATTGAGCTTCAGGTCATGTTTTATTATACTTGACGAATTTGTAGCGTGACTTTTCTTTTCTCACAACAAAGTGTTTTATTTTTTACATGGTTTAAGACTTTTAGCAGCATTGAACATACTTTCAGATAGATAGAGGATGCGGCTGCTCAGATCTTATAAGATTTTAAGATTTCTGAAAATTATAAATTATGCATGTGACTCTCTCTCTCTAGTTTAATAACTATTAAGAACTCTATACCTACAGTGGCAAGGCAATAACTGCAATCCTGTTTTTTTTAAAACTTCATTCGATATTTTAATTTTATAGTAATAACGGTAAATATCTGAAATAAAGAGGAAATTTATCGAAGTTTTTAACATATCGAAAACTAACATAAATAAAAGAGATTAAGAAAATGTTATATATTTATTAATGGTAAGATTATTATAACTAAAGAAAAATTTAAAAGCTAGTCCATAAATTTATATTTCCATATCTATTATTTTAAATCTAATTCTCCATTTCCAGGAAAGTTTGTAAGTAAATTATAAAAAATATATAACTGAAACGTGTGTTACTTTTTCCTTTTATAGAATACCTACAAAATAAATTTGAAATTTCCATGAATACATGGAAAACAATAAATTTTATTGTAATGGGTATGTAAAAATGTCAAACTACCAACAATACTAGCTTCACCAATACTAAACGTCAGCCAAACAAAATATAAACAAGTCCCAGAAGTGCTTTGTAACTTTGTAAAATCGAAAATCCACTACAAAACCGATTTACAGAGACGACCGTCCATTCACGACCGTCCGATACATACAAAGCATTTCGTTACCAAATAAATACATTTAATCCTAAATCCCCTTTGCTTGAAAATACAGACATATTCTGAAATGCAACGTGGAATCGGACACTCTTACATAAATATTCCTTCAGGTGTATTGAACGGGCTATTGTAAACCACAGCGTTAACAATATACTTTTTTTGTAACGTAGAAAGTAGTCACGTAAGCATGATACGTTTACTTATACGTATCTGTATCTTAATTTACTTTTTGTACCCAAATAATATAACATTACTTACAAAAGTTATAGAAAGAACGCTCATAAAAAATATGAGTATTTTAGTTTATTTGAAATTTCTACAGTAACAATTATATTGAAGCAGCATTTTCGTTTTTACAATTACTTGTTTTTTGTGGCCGTCTTTGTCACTTTCCTAAAATGACTACAGTATAAATTATAAATCTTTATAGGTGCTCAAACTTTAAAGCTTAAACTTTGCAACCAAACCTTCAGAGCAGATACACAACATCTTAGTAAGACATTTTCTTACTGTAATAGTGTACATCTTGAAATGCGTTGAGCTCACGAGCTATTTCTGGAGAGTCTTAACAAAAACGATTGCGTCATGCCAGTTACAGATGTACTATAAGTAAGCAAGCGAAGGCTTATATATAAAATATAAGTATACAAAACGGAAAATTTATAGTAAAATATATTGCTATCGTTTCACTTGTGGATTAGTTTACGGGCAAAGAGATAAACTTAAAACTGCATCTAGCGACTTAAAATATTTTTGGCGCCCAATGTGGGACTGATTCAAAAACTCACAGCAATAGATAAATGAAAGACCAAGTTAAATAAGAAACAATTAAAGAAATAAGAATATATATATTTATTATTATTTGCAGTTAAATATGTATAGTAAATATTATATTATGTATGTACTAAATTTATTTTTAATACATTTTAGTATTAGGTAATAAATTTCGAAATAGACGCTATATTTCTATATTTAGTGACAGGTTTGGCCTCAGGCCGTCAACTCAAATACATTCAACCACAGCATTTACTACAGTAAAGTCGTGGAGCGTAATATTCAGATGTAACTTCTTACATTTCTTTTCGTTTTTTATAATACATAAATTGTAAAATTATCTCCACATTTTATGTTTGTATTCCCCACATATAGTATCTAGTATATATTGACAATATTAAAAAAATAGTTATATACAAGTATTATCGATTAGAAATAATCTATAGACTAGTTAGGTATGTTAAATTTATTTTAATCTGTGCCAGAATTCGGAGATACGTTTTTTTACTATAAGTTTATAACTCATCAATTGTATTTATAATCATAATTAAAGTTTTATATAACTAACTAATGTTTAAAGTTGTGGAAACCTTAAGCTGTATATATATTAATATTATAATTCACAGGGGCATCTAGCTCAGGAGCAAACTAATATTAAACACGGTACCTAAGAACATAAATTCCAGTTCCAGAGACATGCGACAACATTCTACGTACAGGTGTATGTGATGCACTCAGCATATAAGTTGTATCAGAAACAATCGGCGACAATACATAGTCTTTAATAAGTACCTTACAAATTTAAATCCTATAATAAGGGATGTTTTTTTATTTGTTAAATATATAAAATGTCCAAAGATAAAAAAAATCTCAAAGGTTGTTTTCATGTCTGAGCACCCTTTGTTTGATCCTTCACTGACGTATCAAATGTTCTCGATACTTGTCTTTTCGACTGATATCAAAGAAGGTTCGGGTGTTTATTTGTCAAAAAGAAAAAAGAACCCATTTTCCTTAACAATAATTCAGATAAATATCATATTAAATTTCTCTTGTATTATTCTCTTTCAAATTGAAAAATCGTATAATTATTAATACCCACTGTAATAAAAATTACAAAAAAAAATACATTTCAATATTAAAAAACATAGCAATACACAAAGAAAATAATTCAAGTGAAATATTCCAAAGTAATTTCCCTCAGAATGGCTCCATGGCGGACCTTTTAATGAAAAATAAGGTAATAGAGGACGGAACAATAGTTGCATTCATTGAGTTCACACTGTCTCCGCTAACTGCACAATGATGCCATGATGAACTTTTAATTAATTCTAGACAAGGGACTTCTTTATGCGATATGTATACAACTTTTTTTTTACAATTTTATGCAGTTTTATTATACTATACATAGTATTCAATTTCTTCTTTTACTTTTTTTTTCTTCATCATCAAATTCTTTTGATTCAACGGCTTTTAAAATTCTAATGATGTCATAATGCTAGTTCTTATTATATACTAAAAAACCATCATTCTGAATTTGATTGCTTTTACTTAGTCGAGAGCTTATTACCTAAATTTACATTTTTAAAACTTAATTTATCATTCAGTTGTTTATCGTCATTATTTGTTAAACTCTGTTACCAATAAACAATATCATTAAAAGACTTACAAAATAAACTAATCATTTATAATTCAAATAAATTAACTTTTAGCATTTATAATAAATGTTAATATAGAAATTATTAACATTTAATAAATAAAATTCCAATATTTTACATTAGAATATAATATTCTTGAATAAAATCAAAGCTAAGACCCTGCTTATAAATATATATTTGTAAAATTAAAGTATAATTTTCGAATATTTAAAATTAGTAAGTTAAAAGTTAAGTTAATAAGATTCTAACTAAGATCGAATTGAAGGGTACCCGCGTTCGCGCACAGCGAGTGTAATTTGACAGGAAAGGGTTATTTTGTTAACTTTTAATGAATGATTAACTATAGTTCTCTTAAACTTGGAAGCTTGTAATACTAAAACACCATTCATTTTAATTCTTCATAATCCGTAACCAATATTTTTGAGCCACTTTTTTATAGTAATCAAAAATCTAATGTTTTTTATGTATAAGGTTTTCAAATGACAAAAATGATTTCACGAATATGGCATAATATAGGAAAATTGCGAGGCGTTATACCAAAACATAATATTTACATACAGTATTACAGATATCATTATATTAAAGGCCCTATATAAATAAATGGTATGTTTGCAAATAATTTGATTAAAATATTTTAGGGGGTTGGGGGGGGGGGTGTTTAAATATATATTTTAATAATGTATCAGATGCAATATTTATCATTAGATCTGTTATTCAATTATTTACTCTTTTAATATATTGTACAATATATAGTAGAAATAATATTATGATTGCCATTTCGAATACAATAATGAAAAACTTATTTTTTTGGCTCTAATTCCAAAAGCTAAAGTTATGTATAATTGAGCTTTTAGTGAAGACAAAGCTTTACTGCAGCTTTCCAAAACCAAATTTGGATATGACTAAAGATAAGTACGCCATAATTTGGGAATTGTAAATCTGTACTGCGTCATATCAGATCAACGACCCTCGGTTACGATGGGTCATACTCCAGCAGTTATGGTCATGATGAAACAAAAAGTTTTACAAACAAAAGACCTAAAATATTCCTAACAATTAATTAATACAAATTTGAATTACATCATCGTTTATCTGATTATCAAATCATAATACATATATATATATATATATATATATATATATGTATGTATGTATTTCTTTTAACGCCTGTAAGTTTATTAAAGACATTTCATTCTCCATTGCAATTGCAATATTTATTATTGAATAATATAATACATACTGCGATTCACGTTATTTCAGTTGGCATTTAGTGTGTTCCTTGTATTTTGTGCATTAAACACTTATATTGAGATTGTATGTATTTGTTGCATATATAAAGGTAAATGTAGTAAAAAATTTAAAGACATCGGAGCGTAATAAACTAATTCTAGGCCAATTGTCTTATGACAATAGAGTTGTTACATGCTTGAGGTGAAACATGTTTAATTATCGTGTAGTTTCGATCATATAACTACGTAATATAATATCCTTTGAGATTTTTTTCGAATCCTAGGATTAATAGGATTCGAAAATAATAGGATTTGATCCTATAAACATATATATATTCGATTTTCAAATTATAATTGGATAGTATTCTTATTACGTAATTAAGTGGTCAATAACTTTAGTATATGATGAAGTTGTTACCATTCTCTTGTAAAAATGTATTAAGATATCAAAAACATATTACACATAAAAGGGTGACAGCTGAATATAATAGCGATAGATCGCACCATTTGCCTCCTCTTATAAATCACACCAAAGAATAAGCCATTACGGAAAATTGTTATTTTGTCGTGTAAAAGCATATCGCTCGTTCGTCTCGTAAATTTATGGGACGCGGGAAACATACTTAGGTTCATTTTATATTAAATATATTATTATAAGTGTGTTAACACACCGTGACGTTTATAGGATTACCTGTCTTGTTACTGACGCGTTAATGCAATTAAAAATATGGCGAGTTTTATAAGTACATATTATGTACTAGAGAAACCATTAAATAAATATTGACAGAATGGGTGACTTCTGTTGATAATGACCGCTATGCAGTGGATACTAATGAGTCATGATTGTTTATTGCTATCTCGAGACGTCGAGATATGATAAAGAAAACTGGATAATGTTATCTAAACTTACCAGGCGCCTAGACGTGTGTAGTGTTAGTGAGAGACGCGGTTGACTGAATAGGTTAGTTCGAGCAGCGCGGAATCGTAACCCCACATCAACGTGTGTCCCGAACGAAGGCCGGGCGCCGACTGCCTGCGTCGATCGATACGTCGGCCATTGCTGCGTTGCGTTCCGTTTACATCAATTCCAAATTCAAACGTTTTTATTCGGTGCGCGCGTTTTTATTTTTTCATAAAATTAGGTCAAAATTTTAAACTTAATTTGCGTGTTAGATGTATTGTTAATAATTATTTACTGTAGACATCTGTGTATTTACATACAAATTATTTTTCAACTTCCAGCTGGAGCTGGAGAGTGTAATTTATTTGACAGTTATCCGAATGTCGGATGTAACATAATATTTGTATGAGCGCTTCATTAAAAATTATTCATTTCCGCTGCAAGCGAGTAGGGTTTTGCTGTTTTTAATTATAACTTTTACAAATCCTTCTAGTGTTTTGTTGTTTTAATAAATAATATATCTTATCTCATTTATCTTACATGTGATAATCTTTGATTAATTAAATCCCTAGAAATGTTTTATAAATACAATATAAAGATTTATTATAATCGTATTATTATATTAAATGAATACAAAGAAATACATTTTTTATATTTATACTTTTAATGTAATTTTTATTTATAATAAAATATATCTATTAAAATTACCGTAAAATTGAATTGTTTTTTTCTCAATTATTCAAATTCTTTTATCATATAGTAAAATAAATATTATTTTGAGTTGAAAAACTCATTTTGACCTGTACTCCTCAATTGGTATTACATTATACATAGCATTGATTGCTTGATTGATTGATTGATTGTGTCACTAGTTATAAAGAAAGTACCTACACTTTTAACAACTAATATCTTTAATACATTTATATTATACTAATTAAAATTAAGTAAGTTTATAGATAATTCACTTCTTAACTATGGCCGGAGATCCGATAGCTCAATTAGCGTCACGATCCTCTCCCAGAGGTAGCGAGTTCGAATTCTACCCGTATTGATAATAATTAACATATATTATATAAATTTCAAAAATACCAAATTATTTATTTATGCTTCTTACATTTATTAATCTTTTTTGTCCAAAAAAGATACAATGGGCGAACTTTAACTTTTACAAAATAGTTGACATACTCTTAGAATAGCTTAAAATAAAGAAAAAAAAGGAATAGTAAAGAAAAATATATATACAGTTAATACTCATATTTAATAAAAATAATTACACACAATATATATATGTGTGTGTGTGTGTGTTGAATAAAAAGAAACATTTCAAAGGAAGTGTGAAATATGATACGTTTTTTCTAATAGCCGCGGGCATTAAACGAGAATTATAATAATATTTATAAAGAAAATATTGTATGAAAAATAGAAATAATTTTCTTTTAGTGTTGAAAATTGTTTAATGAGTGTGAGCATTTTTGTTAAACATATTTTTTTAACCAATCACGCTCGATTCCATTTTCAAATGTTTGTGAATTTACAAACAAATCGCGTGGAATTCTTTTTTTAATATTTAATTTTTAAACACTATGTATGGTAGTTGGTAATGTTTTTGCTATTTTGAAAGAGATAAGAATAAATCGACCAATACCGTGCTTTAATATCAATAACTTAGTAACCACATTGATATAACTTTGGCTGCACCATGACCTTGTATTTGGAACCTTATTATATTTGATAGAAGATCTATTTTTGCTAGTTTTAATATAAAGAAGGTAATATCTTTACATCAGTTTTACATCACTTTGGTAATGTTTCTTTGGGTGGTGGCTGTTTAATATTTCAATTCGCGAAGTCTTATTTTTTTATACTATCTATGAATTATTAGACAAAAAGTTTTTTTTTAATATCCAATACTAAAAAAATGTGTATGTGTATGTGATAATCACAACTAAATTTAAAACACCTATGTGTGTGTGTGTGTGTGTGTGTTTGTCATCTGTGATGCGAACAGTTTAAAAGTAATACATGTTCGTAATCTGACTCTGAATGTATAATATATGAAGAAACTTTAGAAAGTTTAGAAACTATATCCTGATGGAAGCAGTATAAAGAAAAACTTATATGTTCCCAGGGGATAATATTAACTTACATGTAAATTAATATTCCATTATAGCAGGCTTCAAATAAAAGTTAAAAATCTTTAAAAATGCTTCAAAAGTTTCTGATAGAGAAATTTATTTCGTGGAAACCAGCGCCACCTGTCGTGGAGGAGAGAACCAAACGTGACGTCACTCTCTCCTTTAACACGGAACCCTTCAGTTTTCTAAATAATCATCTAATTTATAGAGTGGAGAGGAAAGAGAAGATACCCCCCTGGGTGGTTGTATACAGGTTGTATATATTTAATAGTTTTTATACATTAGATCCTTAAAAATTGTACCAATCGAAGTAAAGTACACGTCATCAATTAATTCTACTCCAAATAATTAATTGATCAGAGATCAATCACCTCCCTGACCCGGATACAGCTTACAATGAAACGTTAATAATTACTGTTGCAATGTTTATTTTTGTATTTATCTTTGTAAGCATTATAATTAAAGATAAATTGGTTCCAGGAATATATTGACGGTTTCTTTGTTAATAAAAGATATAATTAAATATGTTGATTATCTTTTTTTAAGGCGGCCCTCAATTTTGTTTGAATATTCAGAATTAGGTAGATATTAAGTGACCTATGTATTTTATACATGTATATCCCTTAATAGAGTAAAATAGGCAATATCATTTAATGTGGAGTCAATAATTAATTTAAATGTTCTCAATCACACACACACTTACATACACATACACACATAAATAAATACACATACACACGCACACAGAACAGTCACATATATATCACAGTATAGTATAGTCATATATATATTACAGACAACAGAACAACAAACTAAAAGCATTACCTTTGTTAATAGTTAACTTGAACACTCAGACCGTCAACAAACACCAGACCTGCGCTCCGTCAACACTCAATGTTGTTAACTGCTATATTCCCTTTACTATAGTTGCTTATTACCGGAGACCTCTATTTATGTTACTGTATGGTAATTTATGGGAATATTACTTGTTGTATTCCCAAGGCTGTCAGTGTATTTAATGGTTATCCCGACTTTATATACATATATATATTATATATTATATATCATGTTTTTAATTGTTATAGATTAGATTTGTTATGAAATGAATAATATTTTAAACAATATTAAAATTCAGATTACTGGTTTCTAGTAGTTTTAATAAAGATAGAATAATGTAAGATTCGTTTAAATTTAATTTTAATAATTGTATTGAATTTCGATCTATATATATATGATCTTAATTCTGCATCATTAAGAAAATTATAGAATCCATTTACTTTAGAAACTAATACCGATAATATTTTTTTAGTGGTGGTAAATTGATAAAGAGAATCGATAACCTAGCATCAGGACATCCGCACAGATTCAGGCTCAAAGTAATTCTGAAAGCGTCTGCCTCTCTCTCGGAGGCTGCGATCAAACATTACGGAGACGAAAAAACTGTTTACGAAATTCTGAACGGAATTAATGATCCAGATAACAAACAGGAAAATTCAAGTGAAGTCGACAAAGCGAATTCCGAAAACACAATGGACTTTGATAAAAATCCTTTGTCTTCAAAAATCTTTGAAGGGAAACACGAAAAAAGGTAGTTCCCTCAACGTTAAACAACGCTTCAGAAGTAAACTAATATTTGCTACTTTGTTCGGTATCATTGATTTTAATCCAGTAATTGGATTGGCAATAAATCATTTTGGCCCATTAGTTTCCAATCAGTTCAAGGTTATATAAATCAATGGGAAAAGAGGGATTGAAAAGGCGATCCACGTCTATAACTACGTTATTGTTATACATATACTATAATAGTTAACTTTATAACGTTTTAAATTACATTTATTAAAACTATATTTTTCATTCTTTTATATGTGTATAATACTTTTTTATTATTACATTTAAAGAAAAAATAATAATTATAATTAATTATTTATACATCTGTTTATCAAATTGGAATCGGATGATTAAATGTTCACTATATTTACTGATAAGGATTTTTAGTTTAATTAAATTTTAAAATCTTAATAACCAATATTTAAATTAAGTTCATTTAACACTAAACCTACCAAGTACCGGTCAAATTGACCGTTCTTAAACTTTTGTAAAACTTACACATTTTTAAACGTTATAATATCGTTATCAAACTACATGACAATTCTTAAAATATGCATATAATAATTTCTTCACTCTTTTCTTTTAATTATTTCCATTATTACCTGCGTTACATAATAAAATAACTTTTAATTACCGGTCAATTTGACGGCGTGCGGTAGGAACAGGTATACAAGAATTGTCGGTAGGTTTAGTGTTAAATACAGCTTTCAGTGTGTGGAATCTC
Source organism: Melinaea menophilus ssp. n. AW-2005 (assembly GCA_918358695.1). Classification (NCBI taxonomy): domain Eukaryota; kingdom Metazoa; phylum Arthropoda; class Insecta; order Lepidoptera; family Nymphalidae; genus Melinaea; species Melinaea menophilus. Next base: position 7,082,917 of record OU911053.1, on the reverse strand, counting down.
AGTGGTCGGATGAAAGGTGGACGAGCACAGCGTCGGATGGCACATCGGCTCTCTGCTTCTGCATGGCTGTGAGCTGCGGATATCTTAAACAGGTGCCTACTAACTAACATACAAACATAAACATTTATTTAACTAAGTTTCGCCGCCGTGCGCTGCGGGAGTTGAGTTGAGCCTCCCTAGTTATTTGGCCATAATTTCAGAACAGAATGAGTTATTTTAATTTTGTTTTATAAAAAACATGCTCTGCATGCATGCTCTACAGCTCTCCCAATTTTCATTCGAATCGGTTCAGTAGGTTTTATGTGATGTTGCTTCAAAAAGAAGTTTCCTAAACGGTTAAGAGCTTCGCTTAAGCTCAGCTCAATTATTAACATTACAACTATGAAAGGCGAAATTTATTTCATTGTATTTTATGTAATCATATTAGAATGTCTCCACTTGAAACTAAAGTCGTTTGGATTTATCAAATATTTTGTTTATTATCGTTTAACACTGTGACATATAAAGTAGTTTAATTATCACAAATCCTTACTAAGATTTATTGTCATGTAGATACTAAATAATCTGTTTACCAAATAAGATTGTATTATTATTATGTACTACGGTAGCGACCTATATGTATTATGTAAAGTATTTGATTTTTTTGTGAGAGTATTATATCATAAATATATAATACTATTTGGGATTTGTATTAAGTAATTTCTAACTCATTATCAGGTGCAGCAAATGTTGGAAGAACGTCCTGAACTGATCTCTGTCATAAATTACAACAACGGCCTCACACCACTTGCTACTGCTGTTAGAAAGGGTATTCATATTTATATCATTATATGACCTCTAATTAAATATACTTAAAGCTTTTCCACTGTTGGCATCGCGAAATATATTAAATATAAGGTGGACAGGTTGAGCAAGCTACCACCAAATTTAGTTTAGACTAGACTATCTATTTTCGATAGTAGGTCACCTTTCTGGATCAATATATTTTATATATTCAGTAAAAATAACAAATCAAACTAGGTTACTATTTAAAAACTTAATTTTGTTTTAAATACTACATTGAATTCGTTATATTAAAATTTTAGACACGTTAGCCACATCATATTCTTAAAATAGATAATTCTTAAATATTCTTCAACCTGATGGACGAACATTATATTGATTTTTGTTCTTTCAATTTATTTCTAAAATTGATTTTTAGAATATAAAAGTTGAAACGAGAAATAATTGTGGCAAAAATTAATGAAATTGTTAATAATAATTTCAAATATAATTAACAATATATATTAAGCAAAAACCACTTGTACACCTGTGGAACAGGTGATGTAAATATGGTGCGGTATCTTCTCTCCGCTAACGCTGAGGTAGAGCAGCGCTGCTCCAGCGGTCAGACTCCTCTGATGGTGGCCGTGCTCCACGGGCACGTGGCTGTCGCTGAACTTCTGCTTGAGAGGGGAGCTAATATGCAGGTTAGATAACAAGTAAAGGCTATACTTTAAAGAAAATGTATTCACTCGCGTATTTTAAAAAATACATTAACATTATCTTTGATTTTGCACCAGTTTTCAGAAACCACTCTTTTAAGTGTTAAGAGTTAAAATAGTTCTCCTTGTCTCTAGGCTCAAGACTTGAATCAGCTTCAAGTGGAGCACTATGCCGTAGACTCATGTCGGACGGAGATGGTCATTTTTGTATTAGACAAAGGTGGTGACGTCCATGTTAAGGATAACAATTGGTGGACTCCTCTTTTCAGAGCTGGTAAGTATAAAATCAGTGGCATTGTCAAAATTATTCATTAATTTCCACTAAGGTATCAGTTCAACGAATAAGCTTTGGTTTTAGTATGCCAAGGAGCGAGATCAGATCTGATAGAGGTGCTGGTTCGTCGTGGCAGTGAGCTGGAAGTAACTGACCGACGACAGCTGACGCTGGCCGCCGCTGCTAGACTCTTAAGGGACCGACAGTGAGCTAATACATTTACTTGACCAACTAAGGCAAATAAAAATAAACGAGAAAATGGTTAAACGTTAAGACACAAAATTATTTACAGATATTATGTCTATATAGTACTTAATTATATAGTAACAATTTGTGTTCGTGACTGAGATTGTATGCAGGTCCTAAAGTTATGAATGGATATCAATAGGTATATATTTTGTTTTCGTAGTGGTCGTCGCAGAGACTCTGTCCTGCGGCTGGTGGACACCCAGTATCAACACGAGAAAGTCGTAGCCAACTTCACACGACTCACTAAGAAGATATCCAGTGTGCACACTCTGTTATCTATAAAGTAGTATTTTAATTACCTTGGTTAGTGAAATTGACAAGATGGTTCTTATTTTTTATTAATTTAAAGTGTGTATAACGAAAAATAATATTTGATATGCTATAAAATATCAACAAAAAAAAACAATTATAATAAATACAGTATTAAAACAATTTTTTATACTTTTACTATTTTATTATTAAAATATAAAATATTTACAAAACCTTAAATCTAACAGAGTATTGAATTGCAAGGCACGCGTAAAGTGGTAACAGATGAGGTTAAGTATTTATATCAAGGAGGTTGCTTCCAGAAATTGTAATAGCTCCACAACCTTCACCCCGGTCTACATACTAATATCAACCAAATACATTCAATAGCAAGGTGTAATAATTTAAACCAATAAATAAATTAATAAATATACCTTAATGATTTAAAATAGCTTTAGTGAGAAAGTTATTATAAGAAGTGCTGGTAATAGATTTTTTTTGCTTGCAGAGGCTTTGGTGGCAACAAATTCAAAGTCCATATGATTAATATTCTTGTCATCATCTCTATTCACAACTGTTTCTGCTTCTTCCACGTTACCTCTTTCAAATTGGGCCGTTTTTGTATCTCTTTTACGACGTTTACTTACATCTTCTTCTTCTACATCTTCTTCTTCGTAATCTTCATCATCATCTGTTTCATCTTCAACCTTCTCTTCGTGCTGTTCACTACCTTCAGCTTTAAGATCCGAAGTTTCTGATTTATGAAGGGAATTCACAAGTTTTAACTGTGTTGTTCTTGTATCCGTAATAATGGGATCGTGTATATTACTTCCATCTTTATTTATTTGCTCTACAATAACTGGTGGTATTTTACCTTTAAAAGGTCCAAACTGGGGGGTCCTAAGAAGTAGTTCTGAGTTCGCAGGTAATTTCGAGGAAAATATTTTTGGATTCGTTTTACTTACTTCTGGTACATTTGTTAATGTATCAGCTGACACGGTCTTACCGTCGTAAGTTGTAAATGTCTGCTCCGATGTAATTCTCTGTAAATGTTCTTTAGGTAATTTAGGATCAGGAGGTAAATACTGAGGACTTACTTTATCTGATTCCATTAATAAATCCACAGGTACATCTTTATTCATATTTTTTTTACTAAAGAGAGCATTTAATTCGCTTTCAGTTTTAACATAAACTGGATGAGGTCTATCTTCTTTAGCATGATTACTTGGAAATACTTCTTTAGTTCTGTCATTACTTGGCAGCATGTGATCAGGTGGAGATGGAATAAACATTGGTTCAAAGGATTCAGTTAGTTTGTCACTGGGATAAGCGTGATTTGAATTTATATATTGCGGCGACTCGTCATAATCTTCCTCAACATCTGTATCTTCTCTTCTATTAGCATTATCACCTTCAAATTCGGCTATCTTGTCTTCGCCGGCCATTAATGGTTCACGGATAATGGGTTTAAAACCACTTTCTATAACGATAGAATCTGGTTTGAAACCCGTATTTACTGCAGGAGCAATAGTGGAAACATCTGCTGATTGACCTATAAAATCTGATGACTTCATATCATTTTGTAATTGGGGTCGTATGTTTTCGTTTATTCTGGTGCGAACTGTTGATGTTTGAAGATAAATTTCGGGTAGTTGAGGCATTAATTGAGGAGCTGCTATTTTTATTGCGTGTACCACTTCCTTTTTATTTTGAATCATTTGTGGATCTAGAGGTTGTGGATGATCCATGGGTTTACCAAGTATTATTTGCCCGGGTTTACTAAAAAATGTCTGCGGGATGCTTTGCTGAACTGCTGCATCGTGAGAACCCGGTAAAGTTATTTGACTTTTTACTATTTGATTTGCAATTATATCCGTATGTCCTAAGCTCAAAGTCTGACTTTGAGGCTGACTTCCAATATTATTACCAGGTTTAGTTATTATAACGGGTTGTTTAGGATTATTTGGTGGTTTTGGTACATATTTCGGAGGGCCTTGATTAAAATCAGGCTTTCGTAATGGGGGCATAGCTTTCATTGGTGGAATATTACCCTGAGGTGGTCTGTGATGCATATTTGGTGGTATATTTGATGGTGGACGATTATTTGGGTATTTACTTGGTTTTTTAAACATTCCGTGCGGTCCATGAGGATTCGGCATTGCTAATGGATACTGGTTATTAACCTTTTGGTATGTAGGGTAAGGTCTTCGTAATTTTATTTCAGGTGGAACTGGTCTGCGGAATGGTCTCATATTGCCCATATGCTTGCTGGGTGAAGTGGGACGTAAAACGTTATGTAAAGTTTGAGGCTTTTGATTTGGCGGTAACAAGAATGTATCTGGTAACTTTCCCATCTCAACAACATACTCGTCGTCATCTCTTATTGGTTGTTCCGGTAAGAACAGCTCCTTGACATCTTCATGCACTTGGTATTGTGATATTTTTTGTGGAAATGTTGCGTTTCTCTTCAGGTCGTCTTTAATTTGGTCTTCTATATTTTCAACTGCTTCAATAACTTCTTTTATTTGTACATTGGATATGGGCAATTCATACTCGTGTCCACTCGGGTGTAATAAGTTTCTGTTAGGTTCCGGGTACACTTCACCCGAGAGGCCGCTGTCACCTTTATCGCTACTGAAATCGTTATAATTGATTTTCGTGTTGATAATTTTTTCAACCTTTGTGCGCTGATCTAAAAAGTTTGAATCTGGCCTTACACGATTTTGTACCTGAATTGATTCTACTCCCATTAAATCGCCGGGTAGAACAACTGTCTCAACGACGCGACTTTCCTCTGCCTCTGTAGCGTCACAGTCATCTACAACATTAATCTTCCACCCGAGATAACGGTGTGTGAAGCACTGTAAGAACAAAATTATATTAGCGTATTTTTCTAGAAACATTAAATATTATTATATCACCAATATATTGTACACAAGTAAACCTCATGCGATAGAAGACTTGAAAAGGCTGAAATAGAAAACAGATAGAAATCATTATGTACATAAACAGTATAGAAATAGACGAACTCAATATAATTATAATAATATACAGTTTAAAATAAGACACTACTTTTGAATAATACTGTAAAAAACTTAAAGATAAAATCCTTATATATCCAGTTTAGTTACCCCTTAAATAAATATTATATTTAGAAAATAGTAAAAATTAGTAATATATTATAAATGTATTGTATTTAATGCTATAAAACTTTTGTCCTTACCTCGTAGAAGACAGAATTGTATGAGAAAAACAAGAGAAGATCAGTAGGAAGTAAAGAACAAATAAATTTATTACCTGATAGTAGACAGTGTCGGGAGTACTCCTATCGGGTATCCAAGTCACGACTCCAGGATTACCCTCTTCACACACTAAGGTTAACGATCTTTGATAGGCACCAAAGCTTGGATACTCATCAACATCAGGGCCGTCACTATTTGGAGTCCAATTGCAGAGACGTCCAGTGCCAGTTGGTAAAAGTTCCCCGTTACGGCTACGTCTGACACCCGCATATATTTCTATTCCCTGCAAATCAATTCTATAATATAGTAAAACTATAAGAAATGGAAGAAACATAAAATAACAAATAAGAATAATCACTAATAATAAGTAACGAATGACCATTAACCAATAGAAAAACACACCTTTTTCTCTTCATCAGTTTTATGATAGTATCCTCCAACAGAGTCATTGGTAATATAAAATGGATGGTATTTTGCGGGTACGTCCGGGTCTGTCCCTCCCTCTACCACAAATGTGTATTTTTTTCCACGAACAACAGTAATTTCCGGGATCAGCAAACCATTGATATACCACGATATTCCCCAGCCCACGTGACCTTTAATAAAAGAAAGGAAACTACAAAACTTTATTTTTTAATGAAATTATTTCTAAAAGATTGACATAAAAAGAATAAAATTTTCTCATTAAAAATTAAATTGACTGATCAAAATATTATTCAAAACCTTGACTTCTTAGGAAGCTTCCAGCATTTTAAAAAGAAGCAGAACTGACCAGTAATAGCCGAGTATCCTTGTTTCCCACCAGTAGGCCCCATCTGTGCATAGAACACGCCATCTGGAGGTTCGTAGCACTGGATACCGGGAATTTCCCACGGTACCACTTTGGCGGTGGGACGCGGTGTTGGTACTGGATTCGGTCTGATTACCGCCTTCTAGTAAAGCATTAAAAATGAGAACAATAAACAATTTAATAATATAAAAACCTTACTATTTAAGATAACAAAACACTTAATGTTATTTTAAAATTATCTTGATTTGTAATTACTATACTACAAACCAACAATAAAAATAATGAATTTTGTTTTACGCAAATCCCTTGTCGCCATCGTGAAATCAGGTTTTGAATAAAATTCTAATATTCACAAATGGCAGCATATTATGATCTCGACCTGCAGATTTACATACAGTAACGCTCTGCTTGATAAATGTCACACCTATGTGTGTTGAGTGTTAAAAAATAGATGACTGTAAAAAATAACTACGTCTGTACAATCTCACAGAGTATTGTATATATTATTATAAGTGTTACAGATATTAACCGTTTAATAAAAGGTTTAAAGTTAATAATAATAAAAATAACAATGTATAAAGGTATCTCATAAAAGCAGCGTGAAATGTAAAACTATTTGTAACTTAAAAATTCCACTTTGTGCAATGCGCTATTAAATTTTTACATCGCAAAGAACACTTTAATGTAAAAAGTTTATCTTCTATCAGCTGCTTGTGAATTCGAAACTAGTTACTTAGAAATGCGATGGTATTGTTCTGGAATATTTAGTTATTTAATTATTAGTACAAATAGAAAATCATCTCTCGTAGCGATACTTTAATATCTGTGTGTGTGTGTTTATGTATGTGTGCGTATGAATGAATAATATCTTGTATTTACAAGTTATATTTTCAACACTTACATGTTCTTCGTTGGGTCTGGTTTCTTTCCTATATGGTTCAGGAGCTTTCATTTCTTCTTCACCTTCAGGCATGGGACAATTCCACAGTGGTGGTCTTCCGAATTCGATAAATTTATCACCCTACAATAAAAAACCATGAGTTTTGTGCTGATTTACAGAATCTTTTCAATAAACAAAAAAAATACCTTAGTAAAGTACTGATGATATGAAACTTGTGTTTTGGAGTTTAGAGGTCCTATTGCCCATATAATTGGTTGGGTGACGTTGGTAAGGACGGGTAAGTCCAGCTCATCAGAGGCTTTGAGCGGGCGCTGGTATGTCACAATGGAGTATCCATTCACCAAAGCAGCGTTAAGTAGGCGAATAGAGCTCGTATTTGCCTGCAAAATAATATTATTTATTTGAGTATATCATAATATTTTTGTAAGCCTTACGTTTTTATTATCGCGTTCATAAAATGTACTATAAAGTTGAACATTAACCGTCCCATAACAAGCTCAGCATATTTTCTGCAAAAGAATTCTCACTGAAACAAAATTTTTGCATTGCTCTTAAATTTGAAACGCGTACCGACCGTGCAATATTACGTATGTTGAGCAAAATTACCTCGTTTCCTGGCTTAAATATTTCAGACTTGATTCCTACAAAATACCTACCTAAAGTTCATTTTGTGTTAATCTCGAGGCTCTTCTAAACTATGTATACGGAAATTCGTTCAAAGTATGCGAAGTCTATATCAAGGGCAATGGAGCAATCGAATCTCTTCGAAATTAATAAATTCCGCCAAACAACTTTAGACCCTATATATCAGGAATTCTGTTGCAATTTTGAGGAGCTTATATTATGAGATGGTACATAACCTACCGCATATACTGTATGATTTGAGATTATCGATGCCCGGGGCTTATGTGGAGATCGCTAAACGTTACGCGTCCTGCCTCCGATAACAATCTCGGAACCCGAAATTGGATTAATCTATCATTGTATTAAATTATGTATGGCCTCCGTCCAATAGGTCACGGCGAAATACGGTTATCCGAGTTTCCTTACAATATATTAATGTTTAAATAACGGGAGGATTTTTTTAAAAAGGAAATACAGGAAACATTTATAAAATTTTCAATTTACACGAAGAAAATTTTGATATTATGATTTGTAAGGTCTCATAAAAATTACAAATATGACGGTACAAATGAATAAAAAAAATAGTTTGTTAAAAAATCATTGCAATATACATTTTAAAATAATGTAATCATTAAATCATCGAACCCTAATACTCTCATCAGGACAAGATCCTCTTCCTCCAGCACACTGACTCTTCGAGTCCAAGTAGTAATCATCAGAGTATCCCTTCAGGGTTGATTTGTCTACCCAAGCGACTGCCACATCACCACCTATCATCTGTGAGTGATCTGGGTGACCGGATATACCGAAGGACATATATTCTCCATCCTCTGCAATAAAAAGCTTATTATGTAGGTCTCAAAAACCGAATGCAAATTATTAAAGAGAATGATTTTACCTTATGAATTTATCTATACAAGTATAACTAGGAACAAACTTTTGATTGTTTGTGTATTTATGGTTAACTCACCAGAGGAATAAAGCAATCATAAACAATTATTATATATCAAGAAGAAATAAGAGAAAAAAAAAAAAATCAAACAAGAATAACTTTCAAATAAAAGTATAACCTATAAATAATGGTATGGAGGAAAAGTTACCTAGTTTTGCGACAAGTTGCATCACGACAGAGTCCCCAGCGATGGCCCAACGAACCTCGAATGCCAGCTCATCATACAGCACCTCGCAATTTAATTTTGACTGCAACAAACAAGGAATAATGATAATGGTGGATCGCAAAATTAAAAAACTAGTATCAGCATTTATTTATTATTTTAAAAATTCAATATAAAATTTATAGTAATAATGTATATAATAGCAACATATATACTATTACTATTGTTGGTAATTTGAAATTGTTGCTTTCCTATTTGTAACTATGTTTTTATTTAATAAAATTATCACACATTTATTTTAATTATTTTTGTGTACAAATCTGTTTTAATATATACAAGATCTGTTTTAATAAATACATATACATATACATATATATAATAAGTACTCAATACATTTTCAATCAAACTTATTTTTGCGAAACAAAAATATATAGAACTAAAATCGGAAGTTTCTAATCGCGTTAGTCCCTCGCCGCTCCCGGGCCGCGGCACACAACTCCAACTATTTTATCGACTGTAAACACTGAACTACGAAATATTGTTGTAAACTTTATTTGTTTTATAACTCTTTGTAATTTTTTTTAAATCATTGAAGCACGTACTTTACTGATAGGTTTATAAGATATTTACGTTCGTATCTTTATTGTTATTCAGAACTTGACTGACTTAACTAAAAGTTATTGATCCTGACTAAAGCTAAATTGTGGATTCTATTCCCCTATTTTGTTGTGATTCATTGGTATTATACCTATATTATATTGGTATTATTGGTAAAAATACCTATTTTGTACTTTATTTCTATATTTTGCGGACTGCCCGAGCCTTTTTTAAACAAGAAATATTTTTCCACTATCGATTTATATTACCTACCTTATAGAATTTGGTAACTGATTTAGCTATAAAATATTATATTATGTGACAATATATTAAAAAATCAATATAACTTGGAAACTGACAAACATAATATTAGTTATCGTATTGTTAATTTCACAGTGATTTTTATACTGACATGAGGTAAATTAATATAGATGAGAAATGTGTATTTTATTATATGAAAACACTTATGCCATCTGACAAAATCAATGAATACATAGATTAAAAAAAACACCAAACAATAATACCATTAGAACAACATAACCAAGTGGTGAATATTGATTTTCCATCGTTGTCGCTTTAAAGTTACCGAATTAGCTTCCACAGACGTTTCGCCACATAAATATTTGATACAGCCAGCTTTCAGTCGACAATTTCAAAATATCACACGGCAAAATACGCTTTATCACATACACCTTTGTATCATTATAGTGTGCACAAATTAATTTGGTGTGTGTGTTGCTAAGCTTTTATTATTCAATCGCCTCGAAATAATATAAGTTTTAATATCAGAGAGGTTTATCTTTAAATTTCATTTCATATCAAATTGTTGGAGTAAGTTAAATTTGTTTATTGTTTAAAACAAACAATTGTTTATTAATAATTTTGAAACTTGTCAAGTTGTTTTAATTTTGTCAATTAAAGTTATATAATCGAATATTACCACAAACTATTACTATAAAAAGCTGAAGGTTATATCTTCATTTCTTAATGAAAGATACATATTTTTTTCAGATAATATCTCTACAATCGATTTCGATATATCATATGAATTCTAAGAATATATTCGTCTAGATACCATTATATACCTATAACACTATATACACATACATACACTATATATACATATATGTTATATAGACTTAACGCATCTGATCACCTCATCAAGCAATGCACTATCATAATTGTACTGATAAGCTGATAGTTATGATATTATGTCTTACGAGTGCATATGATGTCAATAGCAAGATAACTACAATACAATATGTATTGATGGGCCATATACAAGTTACAATACATGTATTGATGGGTCAGAGTTAGTTTTAGTGAATAGTTTATATGTAGATATAAAAAACGTCATGTCACGACACGGGCACGTCGAACGAATGGGTGATGAAAGAATGGTAAAAAAGATTTATACAGGAAAAATGAGTGGTAAGAGAGAAAGGGGGAGGCCTCGAGTGACCTTCGAAAACACTGTATCTATGATACTGGAGGAAGGTCACGTAAAAAGCATGAGGACCCCCTGAAGGGCATGTATGAAGAGGTTGATGTCTGTGGCCGAGGCGAAACCTCATGCAGGGATCGTAGCGTTTGGCGCTTCGTCGTGTCTGGCTACCCCGCAAGGGATATGGCGTGAAGGTAAGTAAGTAGATATAAAAAAAATAATCCTTGATCTACGTAATATTATTAGCCAATTAAGTCATTGTGAGTTACATTCACATGTTAAGCTCTTTGTTTCTCCAATATATACAATGAATATCCGTTTGCATAACAACCTCTAACAATCTCATTGCAATTTTCCAGTAATCAGACCCCTAAGGCAAAAGTTATGGAACTTAAAACAGGATAATCAAATTTAAGTTCTAATCCAAGGAAATACAGACCAAATTGGATTATCAAGTACTAATAGGTTTAATTGTATTTATTGAGGATAATATATATATTGGTGCATATATGTTTTAATATTTTATACATAATGTAACATTTGCAAAATTAACACTAAACTTACCGACAATTCTTGTGTACCTGTTCCTACCGCACGCGGTCAATTTGAACGGTAATTAAAAATTATTTTATTATATAACGCAGGTAACAATGGAAATAACTAAAAGTAAAGAGTGAAGAAAATATTATATGCATATTCTAAGAATTGTAATTGTAGTTTGATAACGATATTATAACGTTTAAAAATGTGTAAGTTTTACAAAAGTTTAAGAACGGTCAATTTGACCGCTACTTGGTAGGTTTAGTGTTAAGAACGCTAATTCGGTATATAAGTTTTAAATCAATATTTATTTGAAATAAATAAAACAAAACACGTTTTTTTATAAGATTATTTGTTGAATATTATTGATAGTCCTATTGTTATCAAAAACAAATCAAAGTATATTAAATTTAATTAATATTTCAAAACAATGTACAATTTCTATTTGAACTTTGTAAACTCAATTAATAACCGGTGGAATGTCGCAAATAATTTGCAATTAATATTCGAATACTGTTTATATTAATTGTCATAGAATAGAGTAGAACTTACGAGAGTATGAATTAGTTTCAATAGGATATTTGCAAATTAAACTCAATATATTTGGCAAAATTTATTTGCTGAGTATTTCCTCATAGTTCAAGCTTCATAGTATATACAATATTAAGACTTATCCTAATAAGAAGAGTAAAGATATAACAATTTAATAGAATTGATAAATTACTTCATTTTTAACTAACATTACACTGAATTGAAATGGCGAAATATTTTTTAAAACATAACTTATTTGAAAAAAAATCTATCACAGATAATAATTGCGAAACTAAATGAAGCAATTATAATTCATTTTAATGAAAACATTGATGATGTATTGCACAAACCAATAAATCATTTTTTTATTAACAACCTATCTAATAGTTCATTTGTGTGTGTGCGTGTATAAAAAACTAATTGTGTATAACACAATGATAAACTGAAGAAATGGTACTTAAAAATATAATCTAAATGGGTACAGCGAAGTTCTAAAAGACTAGAGAAATAGAGGCAGAAATATAGAATAATTTCTATAGATGTCCAAGTAACAAAATCAACAATAGAATATAAAAATGGAATGCTATAATTGAACAACGTTTAAAATGTTACGTGACGTCAAATAAATCTAATCTTTGAGGCAAGAATAATATAATTGCGAAATATATACTAAAAATTGTGAACGGTATCCCTAACACTGAAGTGCAGATGTATCCGAGGCCAGTGAGAGGAACATTTAGAAGGGCGAGATCCACGAGTTCATTTATATATTGACCAATAAGAGGTTTTGTAACACTATTGATTGACCACAGTCTTGAGATGGGATATGAAAGGATTAATTTCGCAATAATTGCAAGGCGTGCCGCAACATCGTGCATCGACCCGACCTCGACATCAACTAGGTCAAGGTCAAGTTAATCATCTCTAGAGATGCTCGTGGTTGTAGGGAAGGAGACGATATTGCTGAGGCTCCTGTTGGTACTGGAGTTGGTGATATTTTAATAGGTCTCTCTCTAACGCTTTACGTTGTTGCTCGTAATGTTGTTGCAAATGTAACAATTCTTCCGTCGAAACGGTCGAGTGATCTCTGACAAGATGCTGATGAGCCCCAAGGGGAGTTGGTTTTCCATTTTGCTGTACTTGATATTGATTCTGGTTAGAGTCTTCAATCGTGTGGACTTGCGGTGGCTGTTCGATTTCCTCGGACCGCAGGATTTCAAAAGATTTGGATTCAGTGGGGATGAGTTGGTGTTGTGGCGAGGTATATTGGTCAGCGCGTCGGTGCTGCGCGTGCTGTGTCTGGTCAGTGCCGGGGAGTCTGGCGGGGGGACCGGCGAGGAGGCGGGGGCGGTAGGTGGTTGCGTCGAGGCGGGCGAGGGGCTTGCGGGGGCGGGGGGGAGCGCGAGTCGTCTCGCCTGCGGACAGCGCCTTGTTGCGGCTCTGCAACAGGAAACCTACGCTCAGAGAGAGTCGGGAAGGATGATGATGTGGTAATTTGGTCAGACTTGGATGTGGACGATGTTGTAACTGTGTTTGCTTTAAGATTATATATGATTCTAGTTATTTTCTGATACTTATATTTGCAGTTAGTCATATTATAATGACTTTAGCTCTGTTTTTAAGCCAGGTGTTTTTGTTTAATGTAGTTTCATACAGTGCGTTCCTCTATTATATTATTATTGTTAATATCTCTTCATATTTCTTATATTAGTTTCTTTATTTATTTACTTATAAAATAAATAAAAAATCTTCCAGAACGAATGTTGAATGATTGTTCAAATGAATGATTTTTCCACTAGGCCGTACAAAATACAATAAAAGACCATCTCGATAATTATTATTCGAAGGAAATAGCCAAAATCTGTATATTAAATTAATACGACGCATTGGAACACAAGATCCAAAATTGTTTCAAATATGTCTTATGTTTATATTAAATTTTGATGAATTCATTTTTATTATTTCATCAGTCAATATAAAAATATCGTTTATACTGGAAAATACTCTAAATTTCACTGACAAATACAAAAACTTATTTGAGATATAATTTAAATATAACAAAACTAGAAAACAGATTTAATTGGAAGTTTTTGAGTCAACAGATAGAGTGCTTCATTGTGAAAAATTCTCTCAATTTCACAAAAATTGTTTGATAACCCAAATTGTACTAAAATAATAAAAAAATATGGATAAGTATACACTTTTAAGTAATGATAAATTGTTAACTATTGTGGAGGGGAGGGGGGTTGGCGAAGGCTGTCTTGAATTGTAGTATCAGAGTGTATTTAGATGTTCTATTTTCTATAAATCTGTGTCTTGGTCGGTCTGTGAGTTAGCTCAACTGTAGCTGGAGCGCGGCCAAGCTCTGTTTCTGAAGATTTCATTATTTCAGGTCGCCGATCTCACGAGTGCAAGAATTCTAATGAACATTTTGTGCCCGTTTTTATTTATTTATTGTTAATTTTTTTTGACAATAATCATGTTAATATATTTACGCCCAAATTGAAACTTTATAGAAGGCAAGATACTTTAAGTCGTAGGTTAATTGAAAAATACATTAAAGTTTGTCCAAACTTGATCATAACTACATTTATATCATAAAATATGTCATAAACCCAGATATCAGTCATGTGAGGCCGTAGCCGTGAATATTGGAATAGTAATAAATTATTCGCAGATTATTATTATTATATAAATCATATTGATACTGGCCGTGTCCCACTTGTCCGGATTTACGATTAGCATCCAACGGTGAAGGCGAATAGGACAAGTGGGTCAGTCCACTTCATGTAGGCTTACTTCAACTGGGGTTCAAGCGATATTCACACTACATGGACCTTTTATGTACTTATTACAATATATACAGTAAAAACTACAACAAATACAATGAATAAATGAAAGGAAAGAAAAGATAACTTAAGTGAAAAATTAATAAGCGAGCAATGATCGAAAACAAATAACCGAAGCGACTTTCGATGAAAAATATGTCGATATAGCGTCAATGTGAAATGAACTTTATGTTTTAAAATGTAAGATACAATTTGCATTTATTAAATGTCCGTCACACTCCGTCCGTCAGTGATCAATCGGTGCAAAATATAATTAGATACAAATCAGAAAAGGATAGCCGATACGAATTAGAAAAGGATAGAAGACAGGTGTCAGAATATTTTATAAATTGAATATATCAATCAAATCTAAAAGACGAAATCCTCTAATTTACATTCTTCTCGTTCATCTTTCATATGTAATTTTTTAGTACTAACTGATATATATATTTCTTTTATACATATAAAATATATTTTAGGCATTTATATAATAGTTAAATAATTACGTAATTCATTCAAAAAATATACAGACAACATCTCAAAAACTCGTTTTGGAAAGAGAAAAGATCCAAATTACTTTTTGTCCGTTTCTTCTCAATCAGGCCATCCAGTCTAGTCTAGTCTAGCATTGCATAAGACTTATAAAAAGTTATAGATGTTTCGGAAAGACTTGATCGTTTCTTGTCCATTTTATATAAAATATTGTAACATTAAATTAAGTTTGAGAATTCATTAATGTAATAATCAATAATATATTTTAATTGTTAAACAATCAAAATACATAAATAAAGTTATTGACCCTTTTTTTTTTTTATTATATACAGTTATACCTTGGTGTGTTTTTTTTGTGTAGCACTAATATTGAATAGCTTATTTAAAACCTATAAGGGCAGTACATACCTGCGGCGAGACACCGAGCATCTTAAGGCTGGGTGGTACATTAGCAAGAGCGGCGCTGGACAGCACCACGTGACCGAAGTTCACTGTGAACGCCTCACACCACACAGCGAAGTGTCCGATGTCGAAGACGGTCAGCTCCTGATCATATATGGGATATAAATTATTATGTGAACAGATTGCGGTTAGTAAAAAAGAATAGTCCAGCTATACGCACCCCGGGTAAAGTGAGGACTATGGTCTTCCTGTCGTACTTGCGTAGTGGCGCCTCCTTGCCGTTCTCGTCTGGGATACGAATGCCCTGGGGTGATGGCTTCTCTCCGCGACCCACCCAGAACTTTGCGTCTACGGATAAATAATTTTAGATGATATGAAATTATGTTTAAGTCATGATTTATTGTTACGATCATCTGTTCCACTTCCATCCAACTATCTCTGTTCATCTCCACCTATTTTGGTGGTTATTCAACACGCTACTTACGTTACATGTTATTTTTACATGCATGGGAAATAACATGGCTGGAATCCGTTAAAAACGATATAGCAAAGAAGCAAATCTCCACTTATATGTATGATACAAGAGCGTGGAACAAATTGACATTCGATATAAATTATTGATATATTTTTCATTATATAACCCCTGATCTACTTATTTCACCTACTTGAGAGAAATATGTATGTATTTTTCACATATATATGTATATATAGATATATATTACGATAGACTATTTTTTATCATTTGAGAACCTTCTGGAACAATTCTCTCCGATATATAACCATACCTTAATTATGGGCGATTTCAACACGTGTCTTTTAAAAAATGATAATAGATCAAGCCGACTTAATACACTGGTAAATTCATCCAACCTTCACATCCTGCCGTTATCTCCTACACACGTTTTTCCCAATTGTGCCCCCTCACTTCTAGATTTAATTCTTGCGTCATCTTTGGATCATGTAGAAAAACACGGCCAATGTACTGCTGCAGCATTCTCGTACCACGATCTTATATATTTATCGTATAAACTTACACCACCTAAAGCAAAGCCAAAAATCTTCCTACAGCGTAATTTTCGAGAAATGAATCTTGAGAAATTGTGTCATGATGCTTCTAATATAGACTGGCTGCAGATAACTAATTGTGATACTCTTGATGAACAAATTGCAACATTCAATTCCCTTATTGTTCAGTTGTATGACAAACACGCACCGATCAGGCCAGTTCGTATGAAACATCTCCCTGCTCCATGGCTCACTGATGAAATTAAAAAGTTGCAGGAGAAAAAGAACTTGGCCAAATTGAAATTTAAAACATCTCCTACTGATATAAACAAAGAAAAATACCATAAAGCACGCAATCGTTGCAACACGGTGTGTAGAGATTCACGACGACGCCATATTCACCGATCTGTAGTCGAAGAGGAAGATCCAGATAAAGTTTGGATGTTTCTTAAGTCTCTTGGAGTTGGGCGATCTCAGGAACATGCAAATTTTTCTAATATTAACTTAAATGACCTTAACCGGCACTTCTCCTCAACTGTTACCATAGATGGTTTGACTAAACTTAACACTTTAAATCAACTCGCAAGCTTATCCACTCCTGGCAGTATCTTTTTTACTTTAAGTCAAGTTTCTGAAAGTGATGTTAAGAGGAACGTACTTGCCGTTAAGTCGGATGCCATCGGTTCTGACTGCATTAGTCGGAAAATGATCATTCCCCTTATCAACATACTTACACCTGTCATTACTGTAATATTCAATAGTTCTATTCATCTCAATCAATTTCCTTCTGTCTGGAAAGAGGCACAAATTATTCCTATCCCTAAAAAAAAGAATCCTACCTCTTTCTCTGACTATCGTCCAATTTCCATCCTTCCTTTCCTGTCAAAAGTCTTGGAACGACTTATACATAATCAGTTAAGTTGTTTCCTTTCCTGTAATAAAATTATTAATCCTATGCAATCCGGCTTCCGCCCTGGTCACAGCACGACTACTGCGCTGGTTAAGATTACTGATGACATCCGACTGGGCATGGATAACCAACAAGTAACCATAATGTCTTTGTTGGATTTTTCAAGTGCCTTCAACAATGTCGATTTCGACATTCTTCTTAATATATTACGTTCTCTTAACGTATCTCCTGAAGTAATTGGCTGGTTTCATAGTTACTTGTTTGGACGCCGGCAACGCATTCGTATCAATGATTCCTATTCTGAGTGGTCCCTAATGCATGCTGGTGTCCCGCAAGGTGGCGTGTTGTCTCCTCTCCTCTTCTCAATTTTTATGAATACTATCTGCAAATCAATATCTTCTCTCTACCACCTGTATGCTGACGACCTACAAATTTATATAAATTCTAAATTAGATGAACTCCCGCAAACTATAAACACATTAAATGCCCAACTTACTAGTATTCATCAGTGGAGTATTTCCTTTGGACTCAATATCAATCCTTCAAAATCGCAAGTGATAATTATAGGTAGTCAAAGATTGATATCGAGAATCAACTGGTCTTGTCTTCCACAAGTTTATATAAATAGTGTCCAGGTACCTTACAGTAAAACAGTAAAAAACTTGGGCATCATTTTCGATCAACATTTATCTTGGACTCCGCAGATAGGCGAGGTCAGTAGAAAGATTTTTGCCACGATCGGATCTCTTCGTTGTTTACGTAATTTTCTTCCGGTTCCCACAAAGATAGCGCTCACTAAATCCCTTCTCTTGCCTATACTTGACTACGCTGACGTGTGTTATCTAGATTTAAAAGAAGAGCATTTAAATAAACTTGAGAGACTCCAAAATCTTTGCATCAGGTTCATATTTGGACTACGTAAATATGACCGTATCTCTGAATTTCGTAAACATCTCAAGTTGCTCCCTATCCGCTTCCGCCGGAATACACATATTCTTAACCTGCTGTACTGTACGCTCTTCCATTCTTGTACTCCTCCGTATTTAAAACAACAATTTCAATTTTTAACTAATTCTCATTCTTTATCCTTACGTTCTGATAACAATTTCCTTTTAAAAATTCCTTCACATTCTACTACTTTTTTTACCAATTCCTTTTCTGTAAAAGCTTGTCGTTTATGGAATTCCCTCCCCTTACAAATTAGACAATCAAAATCTCTTGCTGTTTTTAAGAAACTCGTCGCTGATTTCTATTCATCCCAATGTCCATAAATTTTACTTTATATATAACTTTGTCCTTTTTTCCTCTTCGTCCTCACTGGTTACTTTTATTATATGTATATATATATATATATATATATATATATATGTGTATATGTGTATGGATATATATGTATATTAATAAATTTATTTATGTATGTAGGTATGTATTTTTATGATGTATGTGCTTTTTATTGTATTGTAATTTTATTTAATTGGTGCACTCCTACTCGCAAACATTAGTTTTTAAATTATACAAGGTTCTGTACCCCAAGGTTGCCTGGCAGAGATCGCTGCTTTAGCGATAAGGCCGCCTCTTGTACATTAATTGAATTTGTTATGTATAATTTCTATTTTTGTTATTGTTTTTGTTTTGTTTTTATTTAATTTCTTTTTGTTACTTTTTTTCTTTTAGTGTGCAATAAAGAGTATTATTATTATTATTATTATATTATTAAGCGTAACGATTGGGTTATGAACAACTGTATTTAATTAAATTTGTGGTTCTCAACCACAAACTGTGATGGCACAGACGTGCCACTATTAACCTTCACCGTTAAAACACGTATACGGTATAACAAACTTTACTTTAAAAGTTACAATTTAATTAATTAGTACACGAGTAGAAATTATGATAACATCAGTTTTGAGATGTAATAAATTATGAAACAGAACTAAAATATAAATAGAAAACTTTTATTTATTTGTTTAAAACTAACAGACTAACAATCAATATTTATAATAAATGTTGTTTGTTTTCTTGTAAAACAAATGTTACATAATCCTTTTTCAACCATGATCTATTTGTATGTTATAAAATCCAATAACTTCTATAATAACTTGAAGATTTAGAAACATTTTTATTAAATGTAGGTAAAAGCTGTAATAAATCATGGATCCTCCGGTATTAGGAGTACAAAGTGGGTTGATCAGGCGACACGATAACGACACGCCGCCGACACGGCAGGAGGTAATCACGTTTAGCTCCAGCTACGATCCCGGATGCTGGGAGCATTAAAAAAATAACTTAGAAAACTATTTACATATTACTATAAAGTTATAACAAGCTTCTGAGCTACGAATATTTTAATAATAATTAAAAGTTTGTTGAATATTATAATATAATAAAACTATTAATTTAATAATACATTTTGTAAACTCTCTAACAACTTAATATCGAACAGTTTGTTCTCTTTCAGACAATTAGTGTTTTATCGGAGCGGAATGAAGACTTCAGGTAAGATGAGGTGTTATGTGTAAACTCAAACAATCTTCAGAACTTGAAATATATTGTACACATTTTGAAAGTTTCGTTTGTCGATTCAAGAGCTTGGAAGTAATACTTAATATATTGTGGAGCATACTTTGCAAAATTGTTTATTTTGTTCTTGGGTGTTCATTTGTGTAATTTAGCCTTGCAACAATAGAACAAAGTAAGTATAAAAACTTATGGTATCGGTTAATAAATAATATATGTCTGTTATATGTTAAAAATATATATTTTAATGTGTACGTTTCCATTTCAAGTCATCTTTACCCATGGGTGGTAGAAATCTCTTTATAGATATCAGCTCTAAGCATTTTTGTTTTCTAATGTTTTTTGCACACAATCTGGGGCATAAATTAAATAAATATAAACTAAATAATTTTTTAATACGAGTAGGAATTGACCTTGCAACCTCTGGTACGGTATGGAAGATTTCCCAGAGATTGTGTTGATTGTCACATTCTATTTGATTTAAACGTAATATTAATATGATTAACATGTTTAGAAATAATATAAATCACAATACATATTATTGTTACGATTATTATTAAATAATTCTAAATGATTACATTATAATGATATATATATTTTAGTGTCATTATTATCTTACCTAAATTGTTTACTTTTAAACATTACATAAATATATTTTTAAAAGCCCGCGAGCGGCAAAACGTAATATTTTTAACGAGTCTTAAGTGGCTCTGTGGGTAATAAAAAATAATAACCACTTTCATTTAGTAAATTAAATATTTGCCTCAAGGGTCCAGATACAAAGCTAATTTAGTTTGATAGCTCAGGAGTGCTTTACGTAAATGCACTTACAATTATTGCAATTTTTTTATACGTATTTGTTCTCTGAATTATTTTAAACTTCGACGGTTGTCAGTCTAATACAAGTTACCAGAAGTAACCGTGCATATTATTGCTAAGATTTGTTGAACAATAGAAGCTATTATATAAGAGCTACCTTAACAATAACATCTAACTAGTCCTATTGTTCTCTGGCCTTCTCTCCAAATTTGAAGGGAATCTGGATATAGTCTGAAGTTCTGAAGTAAGGGTTTCCTCAATATCTATCTTTGTTAAAACCAATTACGTACTATGAATAGAGAGCATTATAACTTACCGGGTGCTTCTCCATCATATGAGAAGTTGGGTACGAGGAGGGTCTGAGCGTCGACGACGACTACCGGGTCTGATGAGACTCCGTGGACGCCCCGCAGCGCTCCCACGCGAGCCGGCTTTGGGTACTCCAGGGAGCGAGGAATCTCCACAGAACCGAAGTTTATCTGTGGAAAGTGTTCTGTTACCTCAAAAGAACGACAATATGATATTACATTTATACCTTTGAATGAGAATCATACCCGGAAACATGAAGAATAAATCATAATCACATAAAAAATAAATAAAAAAAAATCGCAATAATTAAGAGCCAACAGCTTGCTATCTACATAATAAACAAATCTTATAAAAAAATAATAGGTGATAACAATTAAAACACCCCACATAATTCGGTTTAATTCCTTAAATTATCTTTGTTTCACAACACTTAGGACCCCGGAGAGTAAGTTACCCATTAAGTGAGTAACAGTTTATGACGATGAGAAAATTGCAGCTGCAAATACCGTACATTGTCTATTATGTATATAAAAAAGATATTTATCTCTGACATCGGTTACACAGTGACCGTTCACTTAACAAGATTACAAAACAATATACACTAATAGTTTACAAACATAACACCGAAATCTACTTCACATTGTTTTGCTAACAAGAAACATATTTCATACATACAATGATGATAATAACACTTTAATTGTTTAAAATAATACCTTACATCATTAGAATGAGCAATAATTAAGTTATTTATATTTATTATTTAGCTTCACGCCATATCCCTTGCGGGGTAGCCAGAGACGACGGAGCGCCAAACGCTCCGGTCCCTGCATACCACTTTCGCCTCGGCCACAGACATCAACCTCTTCATACATGCCCTATTAATTAAGTTGATTCATCGATTCGATATATATCACTCAAAGTGAGGAGTATACGTATAAGACAAGCTGTCAGTTGTCAGAGAAGCCACGTTCTATCAGCTCCTGAGATTAGACTGGGATGTGTCGATAGATTTTTTTTTATTATATATGTCTCTGCTGTTAGCCCTACTGGCCATGACAGAGTCACCGGTAGAATGGACGGGTGCAGAGACCCGCTCTTGAAAAAGGGGGGCCTGAAGGGCCCCAATGTGTCGATAGATGATTATAATTACTTGATACTTTTTGTACTACGGTCTCAGTTAATAACTAGCCAAGCTATGCTACCTTATACCCTCCTTTATCGTAATCAACATTTCTCAACCCTTCTAGTGATCTCTCCTAGTACTTCAAGGGTATCAAAGCGCTAGTATGTCACGTATATAAAAGAACTTACCGAATATTCATCACACCAGATCGCGAACCAGGTAATATCCTTCAGCGTCTTGCCTTCTGGTAGTGATAATGTGATACTTTCTCCGCGGTATCGTCTCAGAGGACTCTCGTTCCCGCGCTCGTCCCTCACCCGTGTAGCTCCCGTCGCGCTGGGTGTCTTTGATGTACCCACGTAAAAATAGGCAGCTGGAAAAAAGATCATACTGATTAATCATGTCTTAGTGTGGGCTTAGTGATATTAAATACATAGTTATTTAGTAACCTTACAAAGTAAAAATAGTCGTTATAATATAATCGTATTTTAACATAGGCTTGAGCATATTAAATTCATTATTTATATATATCATATTATCACCCGTCCTTTTATATATATATATACACATAAGATACAAACAAATGTATTATATTTTTTCATTAGCGTTAATGACATGTATTATTAGATGTTGAAATGTAAGTACTTTAATAAACATCACTTAAAAGAACCGTAAAAGCTACACTAAGCTCTCCCTGGATCCAAATCCCCAAAACGCCTCATTGTGTTGGAAAACGTAATTTAAAAGTCAAATTTTGACACATAAAAGTGCTTGAAACTCTGTGAAATGTAAACGAGGAGCGAAATACACGATTACGTTGACGTCACGAATTAAATTATCAACATTCTAGACTTGCCTCGATATTTAGAACACTTGAGTAATATTAAACACTTAATTAATATTGGTATTTTAATTTATAGGTTTATTTTAGCAAATGAATATTTAAATACTTATAAAATAACAGCACATATTATATTATATTAATGTTCTAAATATGCCTAAGGTTCGGTTTACGCATTTGTTTTTTCGGCTGCAAGATTGCTAAAGTTGGAGGCAATTTAACAAAAAGTTTATTAATAATATTATTGTCAAACGTGTGTCATATGTACATACGTATATAAATATATACATATATATATATATATATCTATATATATATATATATACGAGGGAACTCAGGGCCGGGAAGGGTCAGAGGCCACGTACGAGGTTGGCACCCACTCTATTTTGTAGCCTGATTCAATAGCTTTTTTTTTATGTATTATACATTATTGTGTGATTTGTGGGTGATAAGTGATGCGCGTGCATACAGAGTCAATTAGCTCGTTATTATATAGTAAGGATATATATATATAAATCTCTGTTTCATCATACCAGTAATTAAGAGTAATTAATGTCATTCGTTAAAGCGCCCAAATTGCTTTTAAGTTATAGAATGGAAAAGAAAGTTAGTTAAACTATAGGATGTAATTTGTTAACTATCAAAAAGTGAAAGTTAACCGGATGTTAACTGAAGCGTAATTATTTATATAAAAATCTTAATTTGATCTTTAATTATTATTAAATTAATTTATTTTAATTTTAATTCATATTCCAAAGATTTTTTCTTATTAATAAATATTAATCACATGTAAACCTAAAGTTTAGATTTCCATAATAAATTTATTTCCTGAGCAAACTTTTTATTTCAATAGACATTAAGTAAATCTTCACATATTCCTAGACGTATTTTTTTATTTTTTTTTTTATTTTTTATTTTTTATTTTTTTTTTTTTGTGTGTCTCTGCTGTTAGCCCTACTGGCCATGACAGCGTCACCGGGTGGAATGGACGGGTGCAGAGACCCGCCCTTGAAAAAGGGGGGCCTGAAGGGCCCCAGGGGAACGTGCGTCCTGAGGGTGCCTCCTGTGAGGCTCGGACCACGGCTCAGAACGCCGTTAGGTGGGCAGCGAGGGTTGGATGTGGGTTAGGACACGTGCTTGGATGGGGGCCTCGTCTTCGCCGGCGAAGACGCTGTGTGTGTGTGTATGTGTAGTATTTATGTTCGCTTTGCCGCTCTTACGTAGCGTTCCCTAACGTAATCGCGTCGTCCGGATCGAAAAGTACCGACTTAGGTCTTCTCTTTCTGACTTTAGGAGTCTTACGGGCCGTGATGATGAATGAATGATGAATGAATGATGAATGAATGATGAATGATGAATGAATGAATGAATAATTTAACACTTCCAGTGCTAGTGAGATGAGATTAGCATTTATCTGGAAATCCAAACTTCAAGAAGACATTATATAGAATATTAAAATTAAATTAGAATAATGTATAACCAATAAATTTCCCTAAGAATCGCAAACTAACTATTATCTCAACACAAACTGTTCATAATAATGAAAATATTAAAAATCGCTTAACAACTGGAAGTTAAATCCTACTAATGTTATAAATGCTAAAGTTTGTGTATGTATGTTTGCTACTCTTTCACGCAACTGATGAACGGATTTCGATAAAACTTCATAATAATATAGCTTATACATTAGAATAATCTACAATTTTATCTAATATTGGCTAAGCATAGAAATAAGCCGAAGCCGAGTTCAAAAGCTAGTGCATAACATATCTAATAGATTTAGAGGCGTATGACACGTTTGTAGGGTGTAAAATAGTTTGGTGAGATCGAAATAATTTTCGTCGGATCTACCGATAATTGTCGGGACTAATTGGAAAGCGGCCGTGAGTGGACAGTGGGTGAGGTTTTTCATATAAACGGTACAAATATATTATTTAATTATAATATTTATTAAATTCAAATAATTATTTAATTAAGAACATATTTTTAACAAAGAGTTGATACAAATTTACTTTAAATAATATTTAAGCTTGATTTTAAATTGGTTTCAAATAAAAACAGTTAAGGATCGGTTTTAAATATTGCATTTATTGAATTAAATTTTGAAAATGTATTAGTATTAAATGTAAAATGTGTCCTATGTGAAGTGTCCCTCTGTCAGGGCAGGGCGAGTCGACAGCTCCTCAGCCCAGATTTAAATTTAATTTGCATTTCCTACGTCATGAGTCTACTTCGCGAACGTTGTGTGGATTAAAATTTTATCATTTCGGCACATTATTGATATATTATTGAGCGAAGCGAACGTAGTGAGCGGAGCGTTCTACTGGAGACTTTTTACATTCTTTGTCACGAATTGGCTCGAAAACTACTTGACAGAAAATTGTGAAATTTTGCAATCTAAAAGACACACTTTAGGTGATGGTTTTAAAAAAAAGATGAAAAAGGTCGCCAAAAAAAAAAATTTTTGAAAAATGTCATGGCAAAAACTGATATACCATTGAACTCAATGGGAAACGATGTGTCATTACACTGGGCACGCTTTGCTCAATATGCAACCGGCAACCGAGATTTGGCGAGAGCAGCGAGTCGAAATTGAGGGTCTGTTGGCGCCTCTAGTTATAAACTAATTTAATCTAAAAGTAATTACTGCGAATATCTTGAGTTAAATGTTGCGTCTATTTTAACACAATAGTGTTCAAGTACTGTTAGTGATCAGCGTCCGTGTCGTAGACAGCTCAGAACAGTTAGACCTACATCCTCACTGCGCATCATGACCTAACAGATTGTATTTATTTTTAAATTAACAACATTTTTTTAATATACAATTATGAGGCAGAAAGTTATCCTATACTTTGATAAGAAAATAATCTTTATGTACTATATTTTAAGGCTATGAATAGTTAATATTATAATTTATCTTTATATTATAATTATAATTACCTATCTTATCTTTTATCTTTATTTGGGGTATTACAATGTTTATTGTTCTTCCTTTCTATTATTCGCAAACAATACAATAGTGACATATATTTAATACGATTACGAACCTTTACGATAATGTGTTCTGCCCTTTGTAAAGATAAGATTAAATATTATATATACTTTAATTACACTCACGTATTTAGTAGTTTTAATATTAACACTAACACATTGCAGTCCATAAATTGGTTGCGTTTATTGCTGATACTATTCAAGAAACCTTAACCTTACTTGTATACACCCTTACGTATATGGTTCGTCTGCACTAACGCTTTTAATTTTATAACTAATAATATATAGACGTAAGCGATAGTAAAGCCTTATCTTATGTCAAATCATACAATAATTCTATTCTATAAACCTCAATGACACTGATCTATACCCAGGTATGATTATACATGGAAAATCTTTTCTTAAGTTAACAATATATGTAAGCGATAGTATAGAGTTATTTTCTTTACGGATGGCCGTACAATAATTATTATATTTGAGATTTATCAACAATTAAAAAGTCATAATATTGTAAACGCACGCGGTATAAAAAATACCAAACCAGAGACCCCGAATGATCTAAAACCTTCGATCTCAGCGACTTTGGCTCTTCTGAAATTTGTAATAGATGTTATTTTGGCATATCCTGAGTTATATCTATTTCCCAGAATAAGGTTAATCCGATGTTACAGCGGAAGATTCAATGGAAAATAAAATTTAAGGCTCTCAGCGGCGATTGAATTAAATGAAGAATATAGATTCCATTTTCTTTTTCTGGATCTAAATGCGTATTACAAATTGATATTGCGAGCAACGGGGATTTAAATTTCGTTATTCTTCAAATCTATTCCCGTAATGTTAGGTTGAATACTATCTGCAAGTAATATGAATTAAATCTGAAACAGATGACCTCATGTACGTACTTTTCTAAATATTTAACTATTTTTTTCTCTTACACTGCTATTTCTTTATGTTCGTATAACAAGTAGTAGACGCTAACTAGCAACGCATTTAAATAATAATATAGATGATTAAAATATAATATAATAATTGATTAAAATATAATATAATATATTTAATCAAATTTGAAAATAATTGCAATATATCAGTTTATATCTAATAAATATAAAATATTTGGAATAAAAAACTTAAACTTTATTTAAAGAAATATCAAAAAATAATATAAATTTAAATGACATTGAAATCAATTGAAAAGATCGAGATAAAACTTGTAATGATTAATTTAGTATAAAGGTATGACATTATTGAGCTGAGCGTAAGCGAAGCCCTTAACCGTTTGGGAGACCTGTTTTTGTGTTTAGTTGTCTCCAGAATGCGACGAGATAATTAGCTAAAAATTTTCTCATGCATGTTTGAGCCGAACGCGGAAGTTATAGCGAACAGATTGAAAAAATGTTTAGCCATTCAAAAGTTATCAAGAAAAGAAGAAAGGAGAGGGGCTCAGCTCAACACCCGCACGCACGGTTGGCGGATCCTAGTACTAAATTGTTACACAATGGTTATTCTAATTTATCTTATTTCAATCGAATCACTTTATTCTCTCAGCATTAAAACTCTTTTAACACATAATTAAAGGTTTGTAAATATATTGTGTCACAGGAACGTCATTACATCAATCAAATCAATGGAGTGTTTACTGCTTGTTTGTAAAACATAATGCCGAGTGTTGATTTGTTGCTTATAATAACATTTGACTTGTAGCCCTTATCGTCTATTGGAATAGAATATTTAAAAAATGTATTGAAATATTCACATAATATTTATTTCTCATCAAGAACATACTGCCTATATACAAAGGTTTTATATATATATAAAATCTGTCTGTACATAAAATATACCTTAATTAATTATTTTCTTATTAAATTTATTTTGCCCAAGTTTTAAGTGACTTATTTGAAAATAAGTTTAACTACAAAATATTGTCTCTAGAATGTAATTCTAGCTTATTTATTACTTAATATTGTTACAATACTTAATAGCAAAATAATTTTAAAAATTGAGTTTAACTTTATTATTTCTTAAAAGCATTCGGTAACTAACCACTATCATGTTTCAAAAAATATTAATAAAGAAAAACGGCCCGCTGGGAAATTATAGTGAAATTGTGAAGCCTCAACTTTTATGTATTTTAAATTTAAACAGATGATGGTTTCAATGAGATTACTGTAATAAATGAGGTATTTTAGTAACAATTATTGAAATTACGTAACATATAAAAAGAAATCTATATTTTTTTTTTCAATATACAACCAGTGGTCAAAAGATATATGAATTTAACACGGATTTTGAAATTCACTACTAAAATAGTATTTAAAGTTTTCATATAACGTTTAAACAAAGACAAATAAACGAATTAAGGGTTTTGTATTTGTTAATACCTAAAGCAGGCTGAATTATATATATATATAATTTTTAAAAGTTATTCTTTTCAATCTTTATAATTTTACCAAGCTATATTGCGTCAACAAGAATTCTAATATATTAAAAACAGGATTTTCGGCTTTCAGCTTAAATGTTTAAGTTACTTATTAAAGCAGAAGCTTCGGAAAATGTTATTATAAAATTATAAAAATGCGAATTTTTTATCCTCAAACTTAAATTAAAATTAAAAATAGAGCTAACGTAACTATCATGTGTAAAATCCCAAGCAATGTATAGTATAATTTGGGATTATAATAGGTAATATATAAGCCATAAGGGCCTTAATAGAATCTCTTAATATATCCCGAGATTTGACGTGTGGTTAACTGTTCGTAATTCGTTTTATGGGATTATAGGTTTTATTAGAGTTAATATAGAGGTTGTATTAGGATGGTCTGTCGCTGTATGTTCTCATTACGGCGTATGTGGTGCGCTGCTACATCTGTGCCCACAACAAATGTCCGCACAGACATAGGGAGGAGATACACTTATACGGAAAATTATAAATTTTTAAAATACAGTCGATTTTATATTTTTGTTACGTTGTCAAATGACATTGAATTAACAGTCACCATATCGTATAAATATTATTACTTTTTAAATAATATTTGGAGGAAATTATATGAAAGACAAAAACTGCCTGAAATAAATAAAAACATATACAAAAATTATATGGAAGTAATAAAAATAACACAAGAACCATAATCTATAAATTATTACGAAGAAAAAACTTATCACTTTGGAAGCGTGGAGTTTTGTAATATTTATAATAGATTTTTAGTAATAAGGTTCATATAGAATAGGGTTGAAAGGAACTGAATTGAAAGAAAATAATTAATCCTTTATAAATACTAATCCGAATATTATGGTCTGGAGTTTAGTGTGACGTTATTCCGTTTATTGTTCTATAGAATAAAAAATATATATATATAAGTATATTCAAATATTGAGAGAGGAATAATTTTTGTCCGAGCCCCCATTAACATTAATTATTTGAATCGGCCACTCGTCAACCACAAATTAAATCACCACATTCCCGAAACTAATTCGACCTACGTCGACAAAGTGTCAAACCTCCCTCAAGTCGAATTTTCATTTGGGTGTTTGTTGCGAGGTACGAGGTAGTTTCAGAATGAGTTCAGTTTCATGCTAAGCCGCTCGGTGGCGCTGCGATCTCATTACAGCTCGAAACAAACTGAACATTCAACGACCTTGTTTTTCTCCTTTTATTTTTAGTTTAAATATATTTTAACTTTATTTTTAGATTTTAACGTACTACGTTTATTGTGTTAAAGACAACTTAGTTGAATGTAACTTAACTAAAAATAAAATAATTTTTAATTATTTATAATTTATTTCATAATAACAAATTTACACTTAACTAAAGACAGACATTTTGAAAGAAGATAGTGGCAATATCAGGGTTCTGTTATAAATATTCAAAGTTCATTTTGTAGTATCCAGTAACATTAATTTCGAAAAAGTAATTTCTTAGGACATTATTTCTTTTCTTAATGTTCTAACTTCAATCTCCAGTGTACGTTTGAGACACTAAAAAAATATAAAAACTATAAAGTGTAATGTGTTAATTCTAACATTCTACCATGTTATGAACCATGAACTGTATGTAATAGAACTTGTAGTTTACGAGCGATCACCATAACAATGGAGTTTCACTACTAGTGATGCGTGAAGATAAAAACTATAATCCGACTACCACAACTTTCGCTGTACTTGCTGTTTTGATTTTGCTTCGAATAACCAAGAAATTAATGCTTTAAAGAATATGTCCGAGGAAGAGGACTTATTTTGATAGTACCATTTTATATACATAGTACTCACCAGGTCCTTCTCCATCGTAAGTGAAGTCGTGGAGGTACAGAGTGCGGGAGTCCACAGCGAAGACTCGTCCACGCACACCATGGTGCAGTTCTGATAACGCGCTGATCTCCTTACCCAAGTACCCCCCATGCGCCACACCTGAATAGAAAAAGGTAGTTACAGTAAAGTTAATTAAAGGTAAGGTAAGTATGGTAAAGGTAATTAGTGTAAGGTTAAATTGAAGGAAGAGGTATAATTATTGTAAAGTTTATAATAGTTAAAGCTTGGTTTATAATAGTTAAAGCCTCTTATGATGTACGTAACCTATATTTTGAATACCGGTCCCTATGAAGCGATTGTCATCTGACCTCAACATATCAAAGGCTCCACCTTAAAGGTTAATTGGAGACCTTTGTGTCGCTCTCATAAATGTGCTACGAATATTTTATATTATATTAATATTCATAGGTATTAGAAATTTCGTACTAAGATATAAAATTTTGCATTCTATAAAGACTAAAGCTTTCAAAGCTCTCGTTACTATCCACTTGTAACCTCTTCATGTACTCCAATATTTCTATATACGAGTGCTAATAATAACAAGATTAAAGAGAAATCCTTTACTTTCTCTTCCTTATCGCCAGCTCACGTCCTGTCTTATTACTATTACCATAAGATCTATATTATGTATCCAATATAACTGGTTTTAAAGTTACATATTACAAAAAATTGTTTATTTCATGGGAAATAACATTTATCCTTAATTATACAGATTATATTGACGGTTGTGAAACAATGATCACAATAAAAAAAAACACGGCTGATTTTGTTGTGTGGGCCTTCTCAGACCAGGGCAAGTTTGAAACCCTCGTAGCCTTATTTTAAGTTGGAGTGTCTTTACAGGCTTATTTTGATACATACGATATCAAAATAGTCCTTCCTGTCACTTCCATTTGATACACAAGTGATCACTGGTATTTATTCAAAGTGTAAAATAAATAAATAAATAAATAAATTAAACACTTTTCTCTCTTAGAGCTTAACAGCGTATGGCAATGAAGCTTCTAATTCATAAGCACGATGTGGTCAGATATCTGGTCCAAGGCCACTCCACTACCAGCTGCCACTCACCTAACAGTCGTTACACGCCTTTATAGTTAATATCATTTATTTGAATATATTAATATTATATCTCTTATTAATTATTATTATAATATTAAAAATACTTTTTAATTTTGTATTGAATTTATATAGCATTAAACAAATAATTATTTTGAAAAATATCTGTGGCTTAGTCATAATTCGAATTAATAATCTGAAGTTATAGATCGATTTTGACAGAACTTTAGAGTTTTGACTGTGGAACAATTATAAAAGATTATGGCTATTCTTTTTTTATTGCATGTTATTAGCATAAAAACATTTTTTATAAAATCTTACTAGTTTTTTTAAATACTCAACCAATAGTTCAGTAAAGAGGTTTTAATTCTAAATCGTATATTATTTTGCATCACTAATAAATACGTAATATATGTTAATTATTATTATGTTAAGCATAAATAATTATAATAATACATGTTAGCATAAATATTAACGGACCGTTATATACACATTGTCATACCAATATCTTCTGAATAACGACTTAAATAAGAACATTACTTCGAGAAAGTGCTCTCAAGAAGCCCGGGCTTAAATGGGCAAAGAAAGATTTGAAGATAATTTGAACGATTTTGAACCTCATATCACAGATACAAGGTGTATATTTGAGTGTGTTTATTTGTTTTTGGATCTCTGTCATTTATTCGTCCTCAGTGTTTCTGAGGTCAGGTGGCAATCGCTCCAAGTCAAAAAACGTCTGCCTCTCGAATGTAAACGACATTTTGATTAATAAGTCCGGTGTTTCAACATGGTTTAGTTTCAAATGATATTATAATATTATTTAAATTTTAATATTCTTTCACGTAAAATACTATCAAATAAAACTAATTATATAGAAACGAATGTTATTAAAACTAGGTGATGAAATAGTTCATTAAACTTTTAAGGTATACCTTTGTCTAATTTTGTATGTATTAGCTCAAACAATAATTTTCTTTGCAGTACCTTTTATTTACAATATTGAATGCTTAAAATTAAATATTAATAAACAATGAAATCAATCAATAAATAAATGATATATGTAACGCTCAAGAAGATGATTCAATTCATTCCTTACTTGACACTTATTTTTATTAGCTTTTAAAGTAGCCTAACAGATGTCGACCCGGTCCCGATAAAGATTATACATATTAATTTTATTCAATTATTATTTATGGAGGTAGTGACACGATAGCTGAATTGTACAGCGTCTGAACGATTTCGTGGTCGTAAGTTCGAATCCTGCCCGCGTCGATGAAATTTATTTAAAACTTATCGTTATATATTGCTTAATATATTTTAACTATATAAAAATCATAATTCTATCCTCACAAATTCGTATATACTAGAAGTTTGTAACATAACAAGTATAAATATATAAATAAAAATACTTTTCTAATCTTTATATCTCTAAAAGTGACAATATTGTAAAGAAACTTGTTCCGTAAGCAGGATATCATGACTCAACGAGAGTGTGCTCTACTAAGTACATTGAGTAACTTTGGAACTTTCCTAGACGTGACCGGACTATATTATGTTGTATTTCTCTCGGGATAAAGAGTGTCATTACGAATAATAATAATACTAATTGAACGGTGAAATATGATACTGAAAGATACTCACTTTCAAAATTTTTATACAGGTTTTCAATTATAATTATAATTAAAAAAAAATTAAAAAATCTTAAAAGCTGTATCGATAATATAATAAAACAATATATATGTGTCCTAAATTTTGTCATTATGTTAGAGACGTAAAGATAGTATCAGATTAATGTTCATACATGCGGGTAGTTACGAATTATTGTAACATGTCTATTCACAAATTTTATATTAGGTGTAGAGTATTTTGACGTTTATCTCTATAATAATAGAAGGCTAAATCACATGCATCTAATTGGGCAATTGAAGTGCAGGTTGAAAGCTTCGATTGCGCTAACGAATACGTACTGCTCAAAAACGTAAATGCTTTCCTAACAAGGCTCGAAGCTAAAAAGGATCAAACATTTAAAGGAAAGTCTTTAAATAAAATAAATATAATTTTATGAAAACCGTTTAAAAAGGTATACATGTAAGGAAAGTAATTAATTGTAACTTAAATGATATCTGTACCTATCATTAAGTGCATTTTTTTATATAAGAGGAGGGCAAACGAGCTGGCGGATCACAGATGATATATGATCACCGCACTCACTCTTGCAACATCCTAGGATTCACAAGACCGTTGCCGGCCTAGAAGGTGGGAGTAAACGCCTATTTGAAGGCACCCATGTCGTACTGATCTGGAAATACTGCCGAAGTGAGTTCCACATTCGAGTGGTGATTATAACTGATAAACAATTTATTTATTGGAAAACTAATATACCGAAAACCCCACTCCGTTTATAGTTGTTATTTTAATCCACTAATGAGCATAAACAATTATTTAAAAGACAGAACAATGATTTATTTATTAGCCGAACTTTAATAAAATAAACTATAATGCAATTTAAATTGAGAAGAGTAAATCTACCATTTAATATATCATATACCGGTAGTCCGTGGATTTGCTTGACGTCACGTTCAGGCAATAAAAATCAATGATGGTTTCAAAGGTTAAATACACACGATGCGGGTATGCGGTTGCTAAAAGGATATGTATGGATTTAAAAAATATTATTTTGTTTTCCGTTTAGTGAAAATCGAGGTATTGACTTAACACCACATCTAATTATATGA
This sequence comes from Melinaea menophilus ssp. n. AW-2005, assembly GCA_918358695.1. Lineage (NCBI taxonomy): Eukaryota > Metazoa > Arthropoda > Insecta > Lepidoptera > Nymphalidae > Melinaea > Melinaea menophilus. Next base: position 7,048,544 of record OU911053.1, on the reverse strand, counting down.
GGTTCTATATTTTTATATATATTAGTTTTCTTATATTTTAATGATAGTGAAACAATTGTTTATGTGGATATAAGAGCTGTTGATAACTTACAATGAAGACAAATGGGTAAAAGTTTTAAATTATGTCATACATTGAACGTAGTAAATAATGCACAGATGGTCTCGTTATTTTATTATATGTTCATATATATAGAAAGATTATTAAAAACTAAATTACTTTAACATATTGATTGATTTATTGAGTTGTCTATAAGTGTTTGCACCGAAATAAAAACATTTTGCGTGACTAAGATATATTTTCTATAAATATCACAAATAATATATATATATATATATATAGTTATATGTAGCAATTATTAAAGAATATTAAATCTTTTTATATATGTAATTACAAGGTACTTTCAAATATTAAATATTAAATCAACGAAGAATGTTAAATCAAAACAAATGTTTCTGAACGTGTTTAAATCTGTCAGAGATAAAATCGATCGTGAGACAGGTCAGGAGAAAGTCAGAAAGACGTCACTGTCACATCATACATGTATATTTATAAACACAGATAGAAATGATTCCAGTTATTTATGAGTGTGTATGTGTGTGTAAATAATGTTATATACAATATTCTTTTATTTGTAATCTAAGTAACAGTATGACCAAAATTCCGTTCTCATATTAAATAATCTGAGTTACTTTCGCTCACTTTCTATGCATTCTTGTTGCTCTGCTCGCACGTCGCCCTTTCAAATGCTTGGAACTTTTAATATTTTTATTATACTTATAATACTTATTTCTTATATAACCGTTATAATTAAATATATTACATTTTATTAGAACATTAGAAAATAGTAACAAAAAACACTTTAATTCTTGCTCCCATTTTAAAGACAGTAATAATATTTTTATAATTAATTATTTATTAATTTCAAGATGTTTTTTTATAATTAATTAATTTTATTGCGTCCCAATTATAAAAACATTTTTAGGAAATTTTATTAGCAAATTTTTGCTCTCCACATAAAAGACATCAACGCGTTCTTATTAATAATAATTACGTAGTCTTTTTTTTATAAAAAAAACAATAAATAAAAAAATATAAATATATATATAAAGAATTATTAACAATACAGATAAATCTAATCTAATCTTCGATTGTATTTTTTTAATGTAAGAGGAGGGCAAACTAGCTGGCGGGTAACAGATGGTACGTGATCACCGCCGCCCATGAACACCTGCAACATCCGAGGATTCACAAGAGCGTTGCCGGCCTAGAAGGTGAGAGTAAACGCCTTTTTCGAAGATACCCATATCGTACCGATCTGGAAATACCGCCGAAGAGAATTCGTTCCACATTCGAGTGGTTCGTGGAAGAAAGTCCTTGAGAACCGCACAGTGGAGGATCGCCGCGCAGGTGGTACGGAGGAGGAGGCGATGACGTGCTGTGCGGTGATGAAATTCGGAGATAGTCATCAGATCGAATAGCTCATCGGAACACTCCTCGTGGTAAATGCGGTAGAAGACGCACAGAGAAGCAACATCTCTACGCAATGCCAATATTAATGTTTATGGAATTTTTAATTTTGTTTATTTTGTAAGTCGCTTCTCCCATGGATATTTTGTAACGATGAAGTCATCGAGTGTTTTCTTTGATAGCTTATTAATATTAATAATCACGAAATATAATACAGCTATTAATAATATGATAAATTGATATAATTTTATTAAGTAACATCAGCTGCCTTAATAATATTTGATGTAACAATGATGTCATGATGGAGTCATGTTTTGATAATATCAGAGCTCTTAATATGTCATTAAATTCTTGTTTCAAATGTATTTTAAGATGATAAAGTATTATCAATATATTATGAAGGGAAGTGAGAGGAAGGTAGGTTTATTGGAACAACTAATCTGTCGGAATCAACGGTAAATAACAATTAATACTGGCCAGTACGGCTAACAGGAGAGTTAAAAAAAAAAAGAAAGTGATTAAAAAGCAATTATTGTATATATAAAACCTATTTTTACTTTGTACTATTGTTGAGTGAGAGAGATGTCTGAATTTCTTGCTATCTCTCTCTTATTCGCAGCACTTTCCATTAACCATCCATTATCTAACTCAATATGATTCTCTGTCGGTCTGTTAAGTGATAATTGAAAGCGGTATCTGTATGTTATCATTTTAGTGTGTACGTAACATTACTTTCACTTTGTGTACATTTATATTTACCATAACGAAATGTTAACATTGACTTGCTATAGTGTCTGTACGTATGTTACTAGCTTATTCCCTCCCGCTTCGCTGGGCACACTTTTAATTTGGATGTGAATTTAGGTTGCTATGGTAACCTTTGTCATATTATCCGTTGTCATCGTAACCGTTGCTATGGTAACCGTTGCTATAGTAACTTTTACCCCCGCGTTAAGTGTATAGCTCTTACAGGTTTAAACTTGTCGGAATACAAAAGGTTGAAATCCGTTGGGATAGGAATTCCGTAAAATCCGTTCTTAGTGAATGTCTTCGTCACAAAAGTAAAATTTTAAGTTAATCGGACAGATAGTTTCGGAGATTTCGTAATGATCAGTAAGTGTTAAATCGCTTATTTTTATATTGATTAACACTATATCTAAACCTTAAGTTTAAATAAGTAAGCAAAAGAACAACTTTTAACGTTTAACTTGAGTTGTTAATCTATTTGTAATCATGTATTTCATTCATTACATTAATTTGGATATATATTTTATAAAAATATTTGCTTTATGGACTTAAATAACTTTATTTAAAATATCTGGTAATATCGCTATTATATCTCATCAGTTTGGACACCCTACTACTTGTCTATCCTTGTAACAATAGTTTAATGTATGTATGTATAGCTTTTTTTTATTTTTTGCATGAAAAGTATACATACATTTATTGACTCAAATTATAATTTACCTCTCACAATATAAAATTTAATAATAGATTTCTTTAAAAATAAGTATTTTTTTTCTTTATCTATTTGTGAAGGTCTGGAGTCAATTGACGTAGTGGGAGGTGACAAACGCTTATACTACTTCAGCATTTTAAAAAGAGTAATATTTTTATATAACTACAATAAATTTGAGACAGTAGTATGTCGTAACGCTGGTTCCCACGAGTTGGGAAACTCACTTGTGTACAATGGTTTGCGCAATACTTAGCTGTGATTTACGTATGATTACACAGTATATGGTTTTATAAAATGTTACTCTGATGTTATTATTTAATATGCGATGCCTATTAAACTTATTTTATAATAAAATCTCCTTTAGAGTTATAGTCGGTGGACTATCTCGGAGTAGTATCTTACAGAAAATTCAGTAAAGTATCTATTATAGTTACGTTTTGTACGAGAGAGATGGATTCAAAGACTCTTACCAAGGGTCTCATAAGTGGTAATATTTGTAATTATCCTATTATCAGCCACCATTTATTTGGCTAATCCATCTCAAACGTTGCTAGCCGCTTGAGAAATGAAGAGGGAAGTAGAAAACTAGAAAAGGAAGGAAAATGTTGGTGTTCTTTTCTCACTGATAGACCACACGAAATGCAGCTATAATAGAACCTTTTGACCATCTAGAATAGAATGATACTATCGAGATAGCCATACTAGTTCTGACTACAACCTGTCGATGCCCCCATTTGTCATGGACACAGCTCGCTATCCAATCGTATAAAATAATTTAAACTGGTATAATATTATTACAATGTTAGTGCTAGTCGTAAATTTTAGGACCAAGTTCCTCAAGAGGGACGGATCCCATCCCTTTACTTTGACGGATTCCAGGAATGAGCACTTTGAACAAAATTGTTGTGTATTCCTTAGAAATGTCCATAAGTTCAAAGGTTCCCGAAACATACCATAACATTTATTTTATACATTTCATTAAAGCATTTTATTAAATTGTAAACTATTAAATAAGAAAAAAAAGTTCGAGGGTCCAAATATTAAATACAACTATGATAATAATATAATATTCTAGTAAAAGATAACTAAATCAATATTATTATTTCAATTATAACAGTTGCTATAATGTAAAATGAAAATCTATTTAGTAATAATAACTCATATTCACGCTACACTTCACCCATCCTCTCGACGGCCGCACTCACCGCCACTTCACCCTGTATCTCATCTAGGCCAAACCGCTCTCATCCGATCTATCGAATTATCGTTACATAAAACGAGACCCAATATAATGAGGGGAACCGCTGCGAGTACCGTTGCCTCTGACCCACTGGTTTTAAGGAATGTGTTATACATACATCGCCGGGTTTCAGCACAATTCTCAATATCCATTATAACAAAACCAGCAGTGGATCGCGAATATACCGTTACAATTTGACCGCATCGCTCTCAATACATCTGAATGTGCGTTTTATGGTATCTTTTGCTTAACATTTTTGTTAAATTTGATTTAATTTTTATAGAAACTAATACAATGAGAATTATACGTTTTGCTTCAATAATTTTCCTTTCTATTCATTGTGGTTTATAGCTGTGAGGAGTAATTAAGTATTTATGTGAACGTTGTAATGGCGGAGGTCACAACACTTGTAACTAATGGATAATTTACGTCAATTATATTATGACTCTTATGCAATTCACTCTACAATAAAAGTAGTATTCTCTACATTCAATTTGAATACGTTAATAATAAAAAAACCGTATTTCTTTTAAAGTATTTCATCTAATAACATGTTATGAGGTGACCGCTTAGCATTAATTTATGAATACTTTTATAAACATTTAAAATTCGTAGATAATAATGGCTGAAAACATATGTAAGCAGATTGTCTTTTCGAGGAAAACAAAATTCTGTACTTTTCATTATCATATTCCAACTACGGGAGTATTTTAAAGTAGAACTTTCTGGAATTAAAATCTTAAAAGTTTTGGGATTATTTACTTCTAAAGTTAGTGTCTAAGATATTCAAACCACTATTACAAGATATTACGATAAAAATCTAAGAGACAAGTTTTATTTAATAATAACAGTATATTCAATGATACTTGAAGAAGGCAGGGTCATAAATAGTATAAGTAGTACAAAATCAGTATCACGGGAGCTCGTAAACACTCAGACAGTTCACAAAACATACAAAAAGACATCCAGGAATGTTGGCGCCAGTAGTGGAGGTTAAATCATAAGCGGAGAGCGTTTTTCTTGTATTATATTCGTGTTGCATGTAAGAAATGATATGTGTGAACAAATACCTTTGAGATGGACATTACGTAATACATAAATTGGTAGTGAAAGTACAATGAAATATGGAAATGTCAATATTATTTGAACATAACCTAAAAATGACCGAGTTTTATCCTAACTTACAGACTTGATTCTGTTTAAATTTTTTTTTTTTAATATAAATCGTCTATGTTTTATGCTTTGCAGCCTTCATCTAAAATTTACATTTGCCGACATTTCGGTGAAATTCACATTATAATACGCCACTTCTAGCGCCTCGCCACAGCATTGTTTACTTCATATTTCTTTTTATATATTATATTATTTAGAATACCACAGATATTGTTATATAAATTAATATATCATGTGTTATATATATTTTCTTATTAAGTTCACCAAATATAAAAACCTTACGAAGATTAAAGAAACAATTACTTCATTAAACAGTAATTTTTATTACGTTTATATATAAAAAAAAATGTTATTAATGGAAATAAAATAACACTTAATCTACTATTTAAATAAAATTATACTAAAACATAATAAAAAAAATGTTTTTTTTTTTAATATTTAATAGTCTTTTTTAATTTAAATATGCTGACCTTTTATTTGATAATGATTCCAATTTGAAGAATAGAAAAAAAGTTTTAACAAATCTTTTTAAATTAAATTGGCGTCAGACATTAAAAAGAATTATATTTAATCTTGTCAACTTAATTATTTTTTAAATATGGATGACAATTGTATATATTTTAATATATATAATTGGTAAAATCTATTAGTGTATATTATAATTAGTAGCTAAAATTAAATATTTACATCGCGACACAAACAGACCTCATAAATATAATAATATAAATAGTTAAATCGCTTCTTGGTACAGCTAAGGTTTGATATTAAGAAGGTCCGGAGTTCGATACCCGTATCGCTCTATCTTTGATATTTTTGTTACAGGCAAGGTTTTAATTAAGCTCATATTAACCTCGCTCGCCTTCAACTTTCAGTTACGAAACTTAAAGACTTGGCTCGTTTACAGTAATATTAAATTACGAGATACATCTCATGACCTTCCACACGACCCATTGCACATTTTGACATTTAAAACATATTTAATTATTATTTAATGAAAGGGTGTTTAAAATTGCATATACGAAATAGCTGAAACCAGGTTAAAGTATATTTGTTAAACACATTTTGAGGTAAACACCGAGATATTGTATAATAAAAACAAAGTTTCATGCAAATCTGTAATCTTAGATAAAACTAAGAACATTATATAATTCTAAACGATTTCAGTTTATAACCTGTAATTATTAACCGTTTAAATCAAGCCTCAATTCAAAAATTATCATAAACACCAAGTTGGCGCTTTCATAATATATTGGAGACAAGTTCCAAGTTTATTTCCTGTAGCAATCTTTTAATTCATCGCTGATGGCTTTAACTGAGAACTTGAGGCAACAGCGGTCTCATTTAACTGCAAACCCGTAGTTATTAATTTATGATATTATCATAACGGCTTCCTTGATACAGATATAATTAACACTTAATTTTCTATGAAAATCACTCAAATATCTTGTAAAATAACTGTTTTAGTTAAATATCCTATAACATGATTATAATAGTTAACTAAACTCAGTTAACTAATATAATAGTTAACATAATCAGTTAGTTAAATTTTATATTAAAAAGACATTATCCGCTATATTTATATATAAAATATATGTTATTTTTTAATAAATAAATTTTAGCTATTATTATTATGTTAAGAAAATTAAATGTAAGATTTGCTTGACGTAAATTTTAAACATATAAACTTTTATAGATATATATAATAATATATTTTATTTATAAAAGGTACATTTAGGTGTTATATAAACGAAACTTTATAACGTTCAAAGTAATTCATTTACAATTTGCAAACTAGACAAAATTTAATGGGTAAATTGCACCGCGTCGGGAAAATGCAAATAAGTGAGCGAACGAGCGGCCGGAGCCGGCGGGAAATTGTGTGTTACAATTTTGTTGCAAAACTTTTACATAATCTATTAAAATATAACAACAAAAATTTGCCTCTTAATATAATTTTAAATAATTATGTTTATATATAAAAAAACTTATGTTAAGATGTTTATGTTAGGAAAATAAATAATTGTAATGATTTTATATTATATATGTTTATCTCACCTAACACCAGCAGTACGAAGGCTGCTTCCAAACGCATAACGCTATTTTAAAAGCCACTGTTAATACACACGAGCACTCGGGCGCGCGCCGAAAGAGACTGAAGCAAAACAACTCTCGCGCATGCATCATGGATTAGGGAGTCTACGTACAGATCTTAGAAGCATTCTTCCATATATATATACATATATATATATATAACTGTGTATGTGTGTGTGTGTACTCTATATATATCTGTGTGTATATATGTTTCAATAATTTTGTCAGTACTTTAATTTCTAATTCATTTTTTAAAAGAAAATTATTTCGCGCGTATCTAGAAGATTGTTAATTAATTATTAAAACAATATAACGTGAGTGAGCTGCCTAATTACATTTATTATGTGATCATTAGAAAATCTCTTTTCTTGTCTGTTCATAAAACAGATAGCGAGATAGTTTCAAGTGATCGTTGTATAAGATGTATTGTTTCTTTACATTCGCAATTATGATTATGCAATAAATTTATATACAGACAAACAAGTGCGTCAAAAAAGCTATTATGAGATAGGTGTTGTAAAAGTTCACAATATTTATAACTATCGATTTCCAGCGACTGCGTCTGCCTTGTCCAACACAAATAAGCCATCCCATCACTGAATTATACAAATGATTTCACAGTTTTTTATATTATAGTATAGTAATAATAAGATGATTTTTACATGACTTTATCTTGCACAGCGCTAAGCCAAATTCTTTTAATACATTTTTAAAGTAGTTATGGTTACAGGTTTCAAAAAATACGTTACTGATCGTTTCCATCTTGAGGTTCCGGTTTTATGTTATATGAAATGCAGAAAACCCCAACAAATTTGGACCATATGACCAAAACAATTTTTTGAAGACTTATTTGTCTTCATGATTCTAACTGTTTACGCTGCTACTGTCTGATTAGAAGAAATTTATACGTATATACCAAAGTATGTAGAGGCAATTGAATTGATTGACTGGTCACTAAGGATCCCAACTTTACCATCTAAGTACACACCACTTATACGCGTTTTCTATAGCTACTTTTTGTAACTTTTGACTCGTCTTATCGCTATTGTATTATATGGTGTATGAAATATTGGCACATAGCTAGAGAGAAAGCCGATTTGGCCTCTCTCTTTGTAACACTCATTGTTGAATATACATCGCCTATCATCCTGCAGTGTCAGAGGGCAATGCCATTATGCTTGAGCAATAAGATGTCCGTCGAACTTTACTTTCCCTAAGCGTTCTCAGTCTACTGCATTGGATGATATTTTCCAACAATTGCTTTATTATGCAAATAATAGTTTAAATATACAGCATATCATAGCAGCAAGAAGGTCTTTCGGTAAATTATCAGTTGCGGAAGGACTACAAATTATTCCCGAAATTTGAAACTTTATAATGTATTTGGATCTGTTTGGAACAATGTGCGTTTTTGAACCCTAGAAAAAAAACAGGACCTAAACGTATAAACATTTACATTAATTATTTATATAGAATAATTTACCATCTTAAAAATATATATATATATATATATATATATATATATATATATATATATATATTTGAGATACAAAATGCGTTGTCTCAATAATTGCACATCTACATATCATAAGTACTTCGTCTTGCAATGACATTATGAAATGGGTACTTTAACTGTTACACTTATGACTTACCGTTGCTTATAAGAGTCGTCTTGTTTCAAAACAATGCAGGTTTATCTTTACTATATAATTCATGTAATGAGAGTTAATTACATGTTACTAATTACATTTTGTTACAGTATTAAGTTTAGTTCGGAAACCTTAATGTTTTAAGACCCTTGAAAATCTTAATCATTGTAATTATTATTACTTATTTTAGTTTCTTAAGATCGAGATAAAATGTTAAAACATTTTTTTTTAACAATTAAATAGTTTTATTAATTAGATTTAGATCTTTACATATATTATATACCCCGTTCATTGAAACGTATCATCTTTAACAGTAATTTATTTTATTGTGTTAATAGGACGCCGCGGATGTCAATAAACGCGAGTGAAAGTGTCTCACACGACCAGCCGCCAACTGTCAGCGCCATTTTAAAAACGAAACATTTTTCTTCAATTTTTTTATAAACGTAAAGACTATATTATATATGCCTATTTAAGACTATTGTTATGTTAATAAAAATCACAAATCCAGTGAATGTGTCATGAATGCGAATGAAATGCGTTCTATGAAGTTATTAGAAAAATATTATGAATTCTAGTACACTTAATAAAATTATGTCATATATTACTGATATTTCGGACTTTTATAGAGGTTCTACTACTACTAGGGATTTTGCAATTACATTTTACTACCGCTATATCAGACACTTAATTACTACTTGGAAATTGCAACATTACAACGAGTCGTATCCACACATCTTGAGTGTTGAATATAATTACAGTGGTTTACGTCATTTATTATATATTGTTAAACCAAAGAAGAATTTTTTAACCACTTACCTGAGACAATAATTGAAATTTTAAAATATTTTTAATTTGATAATCCATTTAAATATTATCATTTTAAAACATATCTCGTGGGGTCTAATTACATATATATATATACACAATATTTTTAGAATTTTTTAAACCATTTTTTTTTATAATTTAATTTTAAAATTAATTATTTAATTGCGCTGGCAACACAACATTCAAGTTACTGCATTCTTATTTGAAGACGCAAGTGAGAGTGAAAGAGCACGACTCGTTATTGGTCAATTTAAATGTAGCTCGAAATACAAACCAATGAAAACGTTGACCTTGCAAAAGTTTCAATGATAGAAGAAATAGTTTTAACTTTTAAGTGACATGTCAAGTTGTTAAATTGTTAATACCGGAAGTCCGCGAAGTGTTAAAAGTTTAAGAAATGTTTTGATTTTAAAAAACTTTTTTAAATTATATTATTAAATGCATTAAAATGTACAGATTTTGTTTATTTTTATTGTTACTAGCAGAAGGTATGTTATAATTTTAATATTCGTGTGCAGTATAGTCACTTTCTCTTATTGTAAATACCAAAAATAAAATTTTAACCTTCATTTCTGGTAGACAGTTTAAGCCAAGATGACGAAGGACCCTACAGAGGAAAATACATAGGAAAAATCAATTCATATCATCACCAGGTTTGAAATTCCTAACTCAACTTTCACTAATACATTTCTGTCTTTTGTTCTGTGACCATGACTCACTTGAAATAACTTCAAAATTATATCATTAGTTAACTGATATAATTATAAAATTAGTCTAAAATCCTATTTTCTATTTGTATTGTATTGTATATTGATACATGCAATAATCATGATACAGAATATTATATCCAATAAAATATTTCTTTTTTGTAGGTTTCAGGAGATGTGTATGCTGTGGATGACTGGACTATATTACTGGTAGACTTCAATTATGATGGGACTGGGGATGACACTTTCTTCTGGGCCGGAGACTCAGGACGGCCCGGACCACTGGGTTTTATAGTTGCTGATCAACATGGGAAGTAAGAATTTTTTTAAGTTGCTCTAATTATATAAATAAAATGACCTTTTAGATTTTTAAATATGATTGTGGAATACTGATAAGATATAAGTAATACTTGACTGAGGTAGTTGCTGGCTATCCCAGTGCAGGGCTCGACCCAACAAAAAACTAACCAACTATTACATCTTTTTTGGTGATCTGTAGGTCTTATTAAATAATGGGACCTACAAGTTACATATTAACCTGCAATTAATACATACAAATATTCCAGGACAAACATTTTGGAACGCTACAATAACGAGGAGGTCCGTCTCAAATTGCCAGATGGCAAGCGTGTCTCGCGCATCACATGGCTGGCAATTTACGACCTTGCATCACAGAATACCTTTGGAGACGTGTACGTGCCCGAGGAGTTCGAAGCACCCGCAGAGAGGACGTTGACTCCTTTCGTCGCCGCCCCGGGGGTTAAGCTGTCCAGCCAGCCCATAAAATTCATTGATGCCTCTTCATTTATGTAAGACGTTACTGTGTTTAGTGCTTTAGCTATGGAAATCAAGTGTTCTAATATAATATCACACAGAATTCCAGAGTTTCATTATGATGGCAGTGGAGAGGAAGTTTACTTCTGGACCGGTGTGGGTCCGCAGCCATCCTCCAGGGGATTCAAAATACCGGACGAAGATGGATAGTGAGTAATTTTATAAGTAATCATCAGTATACATGCCAAAACATGATTCATGCTATTATTGGTGCAGGTCAGTATTCGTTTCTAGAGTATTTTATGATCCCCAGTCTGGAACCTCTACGTGCGTACTCGGGCGAGGACGTTCGTCTTACGCTGCCGGGGGGCCGCACTGTGTTCGAAGTGGACTGGCTAGCCGTGTACGATACGCGCACTAAGAAAGCGTTAGCCTCCGCGCTCGTGCCCGACGCGCTCAATGTTCCGCCATCGGCGCGCCGCACGCATCCGCACACGTGAGTCTCGCCCTCTCCCTCTCCCGCCTTCACCTCTCTCACTCCGCCCGCACTGACAACACTATGTCCACAGCACGGGACTGCCGCACTGCAAGCAGCTGCATCGAGATTACCAAGTGTCCTGGGAGGTGTTCGGCAACCAGATCACCATCCAGCTCGCCGCTATGGTATGTGGTCCGGTGCATATATGACCTAACATAAAACACTCGTACATAATTATGTATTCCCAGATCGACGAGAACGAATACATGGCCTTCGGCATATCCGGTTCCAGCACGCGCTCTCAGATGCTGGGCGCGGACGTGGCTGTCGCCTGGTTCGACCCCATACTGCAACGGGGTCTGGCCACCGACTACAATATCACCGAGCTGGTGCCGGTACGATCATAACACAATCCAAAATGTTCTATTAATTCTTCACTACTGCTTCTTACTGTACGTCTGTCTGTTCGTGTGCAGTGCGTGCAGGTGTTGGGTCAATGGCGAGGTGTGTGTCGCGACGACAAGCTGGGCGGGCTCGACTCCAACCAGGTGTTCAGCGCCTCGCGAGACAGCGGGCTCACGGTCGTCAGCTACAGACGCGGTCTGCAACCCGGTCGGTGTTTGATAGAATATGGATGTACCGAGAAACTTGTTAAAAAATTTAATCAATATCATAATTACAATAATTTTAGCGGAGGAACTGGACCGTCCGTGGTCGACGGAGCGCTCCGTGTTCGTGGTATGGGCGATGGGAGCGCTGGACGCGGCGCGCGAACCAGCCTTTCACCGCGCCTGGCCCGGAGCAGACGTGCAGCTAGTGCTGGCGCGCAACCCGCCCGAGAACGATTGCTTCGATTTTGTCGTGTAGGTGGCGGCATAGCTGAACTCTCAACCTCCAGAACTCAAAAACAGTCCATAATGACGAGCCATCTCATTACAGCGGGGAGCGACCGAAGCTCGTGGGCTGGGAGCGCGCGCAGCTGTTTGACCCGTCCCTCCGCGTGTTCCGCACCACGCTGGGCCCGGCCGGTGGCCCGCGGGGCCTGGCCTCCCGTACCCCTCCCGGGCCGGCACCCCGGCAAGGAATGCCTCCGCCCGCGCCCGCCTCCCCGCACCGCGCGCTCTACGTCAACGGCCAACTGGCGCCGGACCTGCAACTGCGACGCGGCCTCACCTACACCTTCAGAGTGCGCGCCGGCGACGATCCCCACTCGGCCGCTCTTTACCACCCGCTCGTCATCACGTCCGAGCCGCACGGCGGCCTGGAGCGCCTGGCCGACAGCGAGCAGGGAGCTGTGCGAGTGCTGGCGGGCGCGCGCACCACCCGCCGCGGTCGCCTGAGCCCCACCTCCGCCGGGGGTCTATGTCTGGGCGCGCCGGCCCCGGGCCGCGATACTCGACGCGACGGCTACTTCGAAACCTTCCGGGCCTTCAATCGCTCGCTGACGTGGCGCTGCTCGGGCGCGCCGGCGGACCTCACAGTGGCGCCCAACTCCTCCTGGCCCGACCGCGTCTATTACCACTCATTCACGCACGCCGGTACATTTGAACTCCACAATATCCTCGTCTGTTAATACAGTGTTTAATAATATTCCGTTGCTTGTTCTCAGACATGGGGGGACGCATCTTCATAGTGGACCGTCACCGGCGGAACATCGCGCGCTCGACTGCGGCCAAGCTCGCGGTCGCGCCCGCACTGCTCGCACTCGCGCTCCTAACATATTACAGGTCCATGTGATTTTAATACTAGACTAGTGCTGATGTGTTCATGTAAAGACTGAAATTATATATATCATTCCATCGGTGTACCTTGAACATTACAAATATATTATTCAGGTAATTTTATTTATACATACATTTCTTGTAAAGTTTTTTAATGAGTGTATTCGATGGACGTGTGTTTATTGTGTATGTTTCTGTACATTCGATCTCCGGTCTCCACTGCCACGATACGTCCAAGAGTGAATTGTGATTATTTATAGAATAATTTATAAAATAATTATTATAATATATATGTAAATAGAATTCAATAAAATACTTAATATTTAAATATTATGCTTTATTTAATCTGACTAGAGACAGAGATAAACATTACCGAATACTTAAAATACGTAGGTTTTGATGCTCAACAATACAATACAAGAATACAGTGAACAAATCTGTATTTTAGTATTTTGTTAACAGTATGGAAAAATAACCCTGATGTATCTAGTGGTTATTAAGTATTCTTTTTTTATTTAATTCAGATCTAATAAATCAAAATTTACCTTTTAATTTTATTCAATAAACTCACACATGGCAATACAGATTACTGACCACTTATATGGCAACCCTTAGACACGACGTGACGTCATAACGTGAGAATTTTTTTTTCTAAACTAAATTTTGATGTGGATTTTAACATATTAAATGGGTTTGCAAGGATAAAAACATTGCACTTGTGAACCAGATTTACTTTAACGCACTGTAATAATTATATGCACAATTAACATTCAAAACTATCCCACAACATTTGCGTTTTTTTTTCGGCCTGCACACAACAGTTGTGGGTAATAAAAATCTCTTCAAATCTTCACAAGAGTACGGTAAAATACACACACACTTGTGTTGTACCTAATCTAAATAATAACAGAAATTCCGATCTAAAGACATTAGTCGAAGTAATTTATAATATATGAATATCACATCGAGAGCCAAATTACTAATATCAAGTGAATAATTATTATTTATATTAAATATACATATGAGTATATTGATTATAAGAGTCCATACATTGAGCATTGCACTGAGATTATTAGAAGAGTATCGCAGTTAACAGGAGGCGACACCTACACGAAGATTTATTATTAAATGAGTATTAATATTGTTCAGAGAATAACTACGTATATTATGGGTATATATTGTGGTGTAAAGACTCAAAATACATAAAGCTACTTTTATCGTTATAAAATTCAATAAATAAGAAGGAACGATGAATGTAGGGGGAATGTATCGTAGGGGAGGTTACTTCAGGCGCGGTGTAGGTCGAGGAAGGCGTGCAGCGTGCGCGGGAGGGCGCGGGGGGGCACGGGGTGTCGCGACGCCAGCAGCGCGCGCGCCGCCAGGCACGCCAGCGACACGTGCCGCAGCACTCGCACCCGCGACCCCCGGTTCAGCGCCACGAGCTCGGCGGCCGAGTCCCCGAAGCGGTTGGGCTGGTCGAGGTGTGCGCCGCCCCCCAGCAGCGTCTCCACCAGCTCCGTGGAGAAGTTGTACGGGATGGCGGCCACGTGCAGCGCGGTGGAGCGCGCCTCGTTTCGAACACGCGCGTCCGCCCCGCACGCCAGCAGCAAGGATACCACCGCCACGCTCGGGAACACCGGCTGAAACGAGCCCAGGTTAAAACTTCGCTAAGCTAAAGGGTCGCTCAGGTTGGGACACTTACGGGCACGGCGACCTCGTCCGCGAAGTAGGTGGAGCGCACGACGTTAAGGCGCGACACGCACAAATGCAGCAGCGTGTCGCCCGTGTGGGCGCTACGAACATCGGCCGCCACCAGCCGTCGCACCCGAGCGCGCACCTGTGACATCACTCGTACAGAAAGAGAGGGGGGATTGAGGGAGGCGAAGAGGCGAGAAGGCTAGAGATCGAACCTCATCATGGTCGCGATCGCTGCGTGCGGTGAGTAGCAACAGGTGCAGGAGGTGCGACACGCAGCGAAGCGCGCGATCGAAAGTCTCCGCCTGCTTCTTGTGCACGGGGCGAGCCACCAAGGCGCGACGACACTCTAAAAAAAATACGAGGAATTAAAAACATACTACGTGAAATACAAAGCGTAGGGGTAGGAGTGCGTGTGTGTGTACTGACCCGGCAGATGGTCTGCCAGAAGCGTAAACACCCGCAGCACGTCCTTATGTCTGGGCAGCCCTCTCGCGCGCTCGAGGCGCCCGCCGCCTGCATCCAGAAGAAGCCGCGTCAGCGCGCTCGCCGTGTGGCATGTATCTGACACAAAAATACATTCTTCATATACTTACATTATCTTTAATAACCAAATTTTTTAATTCCTATGACACAAAAAGCCTACCCGTGTAGAGCAAGGAATCCTTCTCAATGCGAATCTGCAGCGCCCAACTCCAAAGATCGATGCATCGCTGATAACGAAATGCGTCAGCGTATGAAGCTCCCCTGGTTGATTAAAAATAACAAAATAAAAACCGTCGGTCGCCCAAAGGTTCAGGTAGTTGATTGCTTTAAGTTTAAAATATATGTTGAGTACCGGTACATGAGGCGGAACACCGTGTCCTTGTGCGAGGCGCCGAGGACGCGCGCAGCCACCAACAGCGCCTGAGTGCGCAACGCGTCCATGTCCGTGGCCAGCGCCTCCAGTTCCGCAGCCGTACGCCACTCCCGCGCTCCGCCTAGTGCGCCCTGCGCAAGCGCGCGTGCGCCTTCCTCGGCGCCCACCTCACTAGCTTTCTCCACGTACACACCATGCGCGTGACGGATCGCTACACACACGAACCCAACGTTCAAGAAGCTGTCACAGAGGTATCAGGGGTTAAAGAAGGAAAACTCACCCGTGGCGCGGCGCCAGGAAGCCAGTGCGGCCGCCACGTCGTTGAACTCGTCTATCTGCGTTGCGCCCAGTAATTCGTACGCGTCGGCCGTACGCGCCGGCGAATAACGCACGCGTGCCAATAGTAGAGCCGCGATTTGTGCCGTGCCCTTGAGGCAGGCCGTGCGCAGCGCGTCGTCGCCGGCGCGCGACCGCAGGTGTGGGGACGCTCCACGCTCGAGCAGCAGGCGCGCCGTCTCCAGGCGATGTTCCTGGATCGCGTAGTGCAGCGCCGTCTTAAGTTGCATATCGCGAGCGTCCACTCGGGCGCCGCGTTCCAGCAAAAAGGCGCAGAGCGGCACCGACTGAACCGAGTTAATGAGGCAGGTACCGCCATTGTGGTTCGCACGGTGGATGTCCGCACCGCGTTCCACAAGGAATCTTACCACCTCGAGATGCGTCATAAAGCAAGCGGAGCGCACCGGGGTGGAGCCGCTGTCGCTGCCGGCGTCCAGGTCTGCGCCGGCGTCGGCCAGAGCGCGCAACACCTCGAGGCGGCCGGCCACGGCGGCGCACCAGAGCGGCGTGACGGAGTGGGTGGAGCGGTCGTGCGGCACCTCGTACACACCGCGCTGCTCCAGGTCGGCGGCGCACACGTGCACCAGGTACTCCACTAACTCCACATTACCGCGCCGGCACGCCACGAACAGCGGCGCGCAGCCGTCACGCGTTCGCGCACACACCAGCCTCCGCTCCTCGGGAGGCATCCTGCCAATATTGTAGAAGGTTACGTAAGTTCAATTATAACTTTGTGCTTCTTGCTCTATGTACTTTAGTAAGTATTAAAGGTTTTGAATATTAAAACTTAGTAACTGCATCGCTAATGACTATGATAGACTATAAAAAAGGACAGATACTTTTTATAATCAATATATTAAGTCTTTAAAAAAATGATATAATTAATAATTGTTTAAGTTTTAGTAAACATTTTAGTACCAGCTGTTGTCAGTAACTTCCTCTGCCCTCCCTGAAAACCTTTATCCTTTTCAAAGACAACCATTTTTTTCAATATTCTGTGTGTACAAGTTTTGAATACTAAGTAAAAGTTATATTATTAATATGTGATAAATGCATGAAATGGTAAGAAATTATTCACACTAAAAATAGATTCACATTACGATAATCTGCCAAAATCTATAAAAAAATAAGAATTTATAGTAATGTTCTAATGGTTTAATCACATAAAAAATATATACAGAATAAATAAATAAAATTAATTCACCGTTTTTACAAACAACATGGAAAGAAGCCTTAGTTGTCCCTCTACACAAAAAGGGTTTCAGAAAATTATTGTACAATTTCAATTCTTAATACAATAGAAAAAACATTTAAAGAAGTAATAAGCAATTGTGTAGCACCAATAATTTATAAATCAATACCAACTGAACAACACGGATTCATGAGTAAACATTCATCAACTACTAATTTATAAATTTATAGAAATTACTGATGTCAATGGATAGAAGATAAAATATTGAAAAGGCTTTTGACCATGTGGACCACATCATCGTATTGCGAAAATTCCAGACACTCAGTATTCGTGGTAACCGTGCAAGTAGTATAAGGGACTGTGCAAGTGCAAGTAGTGGTTTGTCTTATATATGACAAAAAGAAGACAAGCTGTTGCGTCTGGAAATGCATGTAGCTAATGAGTAAATAAATAAATAAATAAATTATTTTAATAAGCTATTGCTTATTATAAAAACACACAAACAGGTTTGTGCTGTGATTGCAACAAAATTATAAATTACTAAATATGTGGCTAACCCTTCCAATGTAATTTAACAAAATTTTAAAAACTTATTGGCAATTATTATATTATTAGCCAATTGTTGGCTATTACATTATAAAATAATAGTTGCCTGACATGCACTACCATTGCTTAATCTACATAAAAAAAAACACAAATCCTATTATAGACCACGTCTCGTAATATAATTACTATTACAAAAGACCTGAAAAACACTTACCTTTCTAGAGATGTTCGAAGTCTTGCAGAAAGGCGTGCACCAGGGGCACTATGTTTGCACTCCTGCATCAGATCATTAAAGACAGCATCGTAATGCTTCGAGTCTACGATCCCTTTTGCATTGCTGCTGTTGCTATTGCTACTGCTACTGCTCTCGTCCCACATTCTGCGTTCCACAATTAAAGCTTTTTCAGTGAAGCCGTGCTCAAACGGCTCCAACTGACTTTAAACGCAATATAAGCTTAACAAAATTATTAACAGAGGAAATCACAACAAACAAAGAACTCGGCCGTCAAGACACAAATGTCAACTAGTCAATTTGTCAAATGTCAACTGTCAAAATACAAAAAAATAATTAACGTAGCCTAAGACAAGACCAGCAAAAATAAAAACAGCCTAGACTCCTAGAGTAGTATACTCATAAGTAGTTAATTGCTTACCTAAAGACGTAGAAATTAATGAGCTGTTTACATAGTGTGACAAAAAAAATTGTTTTTAAAGATTTGAAATCTGTTGTTGTTATAACAAATTATTAGTGTAATAGTGTAGTATTTTAACGTTTAAAAGTAACAGCCAACGAAATATAAGTGGAATTTAATTTTTCAAATAAATGCTTACGTACTTATTTGAAAAAAAACTAGTTATAAAAAAACCTAGTTTGATAAGAAAATATCATTAGATGCTTAATTTACGGCTATTCTAGAAATACTTAGTGTTGTTTGGATTTTTATTTAAGATTGCTTCTATTGTAAATTTTATAAATTAGTGAAGTCAGTGATATTGATTTAATTGTAAACGAAAAATATACAACAAAATAAAACAATTATTTTTTTCTTCTTATTTCCAGCTCATTATTTAGACGCATATGTCTGTGAATGACAAACACTACACAAAAAAAAAAAGTTAAAATTCTAGAGATAACAAATGCATATTTTTCTGTGTGAAGTTATAATAAAGTTATCGCTTATTTTTTATTATTTAAAATAAATAAATTACCAAGGGCATATTTTTCATTTCAAAAAGAAAAACCAAAAAAAATAACAAAAATATTCAAGAATTATTACCACTGATGATACTACAGTAGTTCCTTCAAGATTAGCCTTTCCCGGCAAAGATTAGTTTTAACAGCCAAAAGGTAAAGGACAAACAGTGATAGGCTGTCTATTGAGTTTAAATAATAATTATCTGTTAAGTTTTACTTTCATTTAACCACTATATACTATGGTAATTTTATATTTTATACTACGATAATTTTAAATTTTATATTGGTATTATAAATAAATAATGTTCTTAATTGTAACTAATTATTATACTGAATTATATCGGAAAATATATATATTTTATTAAAAAAAAAAAACATTCAACTTACAATTAAAGAATAAACTACTTATATTTATTGTATCGACATCGTTATTAAGTAATGAAATAAAATTTAAAACAAAATGTCCAATATTTGCACTAGTCTTCTATAAACGAAACGTATGACAGTTTCTAGTAAAGTAGTCTTCAGCGTGGCTTCAAGGCAAGTAAGCATTCTCTAGCACCACGCTACAATGTAGAATCCGTCCTAGCACGGAATATACATGAAGTGTTGTAATCGCGACTAAACACAACAGTTTATTTACCTTGCGGTCTTTCGTTCGTTTTAGTTAAACTATGACGGGACATTCAGGCAAAACACAAAAACAATACTAGATCCAATTATAAATACGTTGAATGCATGCGATGTCGTCTCTAGTATATTTAGCCGCTACCGTCCCGATAGGAATGATGAATCAAATGAAATAAATATATCGATACGTAGATCGGAGTATCAATAATTGAGCGAAGCGAACGAAGTGAGCGGAGCGTTTTACTGGAGACTTTTGCATTCTTTGTCACGAATTGGCTCAAAAACTACTTGACGGAAAATTATGAAACTTTGCAAACAAAAAGACACACATGAGGTGACGGTTTTTTTAAAATAAAAAATTTGTAATGTCCAAAAAAAAAATTTTTTCTTTAATATCATGTCACTAAACTGATATCCCATTGAAGTCAATGGGAAACGATGAGTATATTAATATATATATATATATATATATATATATATATATATATATATATATATATATATATATATATATATATATATATATCGATTTGTCAATCAAAAATATCGATACATTGTACCGTATTTCTATCGATACATGCAAAGTAAAAAATATCGAATTATAAAATACGCAAATGTGAAAAAGTATATTTGCTACTTTTATTAGAAAGAATCTTATTTAAAAATGAATAGTATAGCAAACATTTTTTTTTGTCAAGGTCAAAATTTGAATAATGATTTTATAGTCAACCCAATACTCATCAAATATATACTAGGGGCGCCAACAAACCCTCAATTTCGACTCGCTGCGCTCGCGAAATCTTGGGTGCAGTTTGCATATTGAGCGAAGCGAGCCCAGTGTATTGACTCATCGTTTCCCATTTACTTCAATGGGATATCAGTTTTTTGACATGATATTAAAAAAAAATTTTTTTTTTTTAGGACATTTTTTAAATTTTTTTTTTATAAGAACCATCACCTAATGTGTGTCTTTTTGATCGCAAAGTTTCATAATTTTCCGTTTAGTAGTTTTCGAGCCAATTCGTGACAAAGAATGTAAAAAGTCTCCAGTAAAACACTTCGTTCGCTTCGCTCAAAAATAGGATCCGCCAACCGTGCGCGGCGGGTGTTGAGCTGAGTCCCTCTCCTTTCTTCTTTTCTTGATGACTTTTGAATGGCTAAACGTTTTTTCAATATGTTTTCGCTATAACATCCGCTTTCGGCTCAAACATACATTAGAAAATTTTGAGCTAATTATCTCGTCGTATTCTGGAGACAAATAAACACAAAAAAGGTCTCCCAAACGGTTAAGAGCTTCGCTTACGCTAAGCTCAATAATACGAATTATGAAATATAATAAGACGTTTAAAAAATTACAATTTGATATAATAAAAAACCATTCAATACAGATTTTTTGAAATTAAAAATATTCATGATTTCTACCGTTTTCTAAAAAAATATCGATATTTTTACATATCGATAGTTTCGTTCCTAGGTAACTCTAAGTTGATGTTTTTAAACATTATATTCATTATTTATATGAATATGAAAGATATGAAATTTGTGTTTGTTTTTGATTAGATATTGTAACATCAAAAAGTTTACGTAATAAAGGATACAGTATCACTAGTCTTTTTTAATTATCTATAATTTCCAAATTTTTTTTGGTTTGTATTTGTTTTTATTAATGTTTATAAACTTTCCTCTTATTTTTGGAATTATGATTATTAAAATAACCACTATTCAGTTATATACCTTCTACGTAAATTATAGTAGTAGAATTATCTACTATGATTAAAAGAAGATTAATATTTAACATTCTGTTTACAGTACTTGTTAGATATTTTCATATAAAAGATAGTAGTATATATTAATATTTAAGGATTTTATCTACAGTTAGTGCCTGCTATGAAAATATACAAACCGGAATTACTATAAAAAAAAGAAAGATCGACATGGAGGAAGACAGAAATGAAAATTCTAGAATTTCCAATGACTCTGACAGTTCAATCGATGTTGATAAATTAGCAAAATCAGTGAATGATCTTGATGTCCAAGAAAATTTCCGTACCAAGCCACAAATTAAACAATTGATACAGAAATTAATAGAAGATTTCACTGAATATGACACTACTTTTTTAAAAGAATACTCGAATGTGCTTCAAAATTGTGATCGTTCAGCTGTGGAGGAAGTTACTAATAATGTGAGATATAATAAATAATTAAAGAATTTTTGTTTATCAAACAGTATATAAATATATTTATAAAATTGTAGATAGTTTTCACTATTGAAGAAGTGTTAAATCAGCAATTGGGAATCAACCAGCAATGGCAGGAGCCCGTGTTGGTAGTTCTCTTGAGTTGGATGTGTGTCACTATCCTGTGTCTTAAGGACCCACATGTACAGTCTCCGTATAGGGCCTTAAGTGAATTACTGATGCATACTACTATGACAGAGGTAAGTTTTGTTTATAATAACTAACAAAGCTACAATTTACATTTATTGAAACTAATAGTAAATACTTTGATATATTATTAATAATAACTTGTGATTATTAGATATTTTTTACATAAAAGACTACAATCTCTCAGAATCCAAGTCTTTAAGTTCTAAGTTTAGAATTCCTAGAGTAATGTTAATAAAAAAAAAAAATACTAATACATTACACTAAAACTTCAGCGTGTAAGGTTGGCCCGCGCGTTTTGGAGACTTTTTAGTCCCGCACAGCTGATTGAACTTGCGGACATGACCAGTGGACCCAAGCCTGAACCGCAGACTGAGGGCCCGGAGAATGTGGCTCCGTTGTCAGACCTGTTGTTGCGGGCCGCTCTGTGCAGCCTGCAACCTGACCGACCTGAACCACTGGTGTGCCACTCTCAATATTTATAAGCTTGCTTAATGCTTTGCTTATGAGACGCGTTTAAATAGATTGTTTATTAAATAGATATGATCTGCAGTGGCACGGAGGTCCTCTATCGGTGGAGGAGGTGGCCGCGAGTTTGGCGAGCGCGTGGGATTTCGCGAACTCAGAGGAACGCACGATGCTGGCGCAAGTTGCGGCACGCACGCAAGCGGTACCCGCACTAGTTGGCATCGCACACACCGACGGACAGTCGGAGACGCTCAAGGTGGGTATAAATTGCGATAGTGTAAATATGTCGTTAATTATTAACCCTTTGCACTCGAGAGTTGACTCTTGGTCACCAAGTGATTTGTATACAAAAATTCATATTTTTCCAGAAATTTCGTTTCTGGTTATGGCTAGTTCTATTTTCTTATCTGATGATATTTGTTTATGTTTGATCTTGTTCCGAAATTATTATCCTAAATGGAGAGCTGCATAACATTTTAATAGTACACACTTTGTGATGTTGTTTAGTCTAGAAACAACCTCGAATGCAAAGGTTTAATATATGTAACAGTAATTCATGGATGTATTTTTGTAATTCGTTATAATAATTCGCAGGTTTTGATGTCCAAGCTAGATATCCTATTTCTAGACGATAAAAAAGAAAAGAAAACATCAAAAAGAAGTAAAAAAAGCGTAGAAAAAGAAGAGTGATGTTTCATAAGAACAATTTAATACAAGAGAATGTATTGATCAGTCGTCGACGGCGAGCAGACGCGCCAGTGGCAGCGTCAGCGCGGCGCCGCACAGCGCCCGCTCAGAGCATCCACCACCGCGCCATCTGTTAACAAAACACCTAGTTTAGTTTGAACTTTACATACTTTTGTACATTGACTTAATCATAAAAATAAAATAAGATAAATATGTATAAATTTAATAAAATAAGTTACACAATTAAGCAATCGCGGTTTCCAGACCGCCCCCTATCGTCCCTTGTTACTATGAACCGACCAAGACAAAAATTCATAATATATACACTCTACACTTTAGAACAGGAGTCAAATCACGGTCACTAGCATTGGCCTGGCCATAAATAATACTAAATTTGAAACCACCTTAAAAATGGCCACCTTAAGACACATAATTAGTTCTTTACAAAAACAGAAAATAATTTCTGTGTTAATATCAGAATTTTATTCCCCCGCTCTCTGCATGTACCACTCCCCCTACATCCCTTTACATTCCTAACTTGTGGCAACGCAATTCACAAATATTTACATATAAATATGTTGTATTAACAAACGACGCCTCTGCACACGGCGAAGGAATAACCGTCCCCTCGTTAGTCGATCGATCCAGGTGCAGAATAAAATTTTTATTGGTGATGATAAGTTATTTTAAATACTTGCCAAAAAAATATTTTATATACTCTTACAAAATACTGTAAATAGCAATAAATAATATCTATGATGCAAAATAATATTAATTCCTTTTAGATAGGAGAACGATAGGACAAGATTCTCCCCCTTTGGATCCGCGTCTGAACCGATCTTATGAAATCTGTTTTCAACGGTATCGGCGAGAACTGCTATCATCTTGACCGCTCCTAAATCGATCTGATAAAAAATATGGTAGCACCCGACAGCAGCGAGAACTGAAACTATCAGGATCCGCGCCTGAAGTAATCCGATAAAAAAAAAAGTAACGCCGCACCCGGCATTGGCGAGAACTGATACCACCTGTATCCGCTCTTAAACTGATGTATTAAAAAAAAAATGCAGCACCCGGCAGCGGCTAGTGCTGCTCGTGCGGCGGGCTGCAGCAGCGACACGGATGCGATAAGCGCGTGCACGCCTCGCGCCGCGCCGGCCGCGCGCGCTCCCCGCGCCAGCGACGACCCCGCGCCGCGAGACCGCCACCTGTACAATTTAAAACCAACACTCCATATACTACATTAATTTAAATTATTGAGCGGAGCTGTCTACTGCAGACTTTTTCACATTCTTTGTCACGAATAGGCTCGAAAACTACTTAAGCGAAAATTATGAAAATTTGCAATCAAAAATACAAGTTAGGCGATGGTTTTAAAAAAAAATTGAAAAATATGTTGTTGAGGAATAATCGTCAAAAACTGATATCCCATTGAAGTCAATGGGAAACGATGTATCATTACACTGGACTCCCTTCGCTCAATATGCAAACGGCACCCGAGATTTTGCGAGCACAGCTAGATAATATTTATTTATTTTTATTTGGCAACAAAAACAATTTAACAGTATTTAATACAAACAGGCTTAGATCTCACATAAATTGACATACACTTTTGGTGAAAGAATAATATTAATGGAGGAAAGGATAATATATTGGTTGTTGAATATATTATTATGCTATATCTTGGATGGACTATTTACGTCTAACATTTGGCTGTCAGAAGAAGACTACTTATAAAACCTAGTTATGAAATTAACTAACATTTCTGAGGCGAAAATGCTCATAGGTGTGTAAATCGCCATAATTATCCATCAAATACTTTTTAAGGATTGACAAAAAGCTCATTAAAAGTTAGTCAAAATTATGCAAAACTTTTAAAGATGCTAAGAAACGAACATATATGTTCATTTCTTTCAATTAATTTTTGTAGCTATCTACTATTTGGTTTAACTTAAAAGAAAAGATTGTATCTTGATTAAAAATCTTTTTTTTTATTGCAAAATTTGAAGTTTTTTTATACAAAAAGTTTAATTCACTTCAAATTCTTATAAATTTCCAATAGATGGCGGTGTTATTAAAAACCATTTTAATTGATGTAAAATAGTTTATAAAGTTACAGACAAAGTCGCTGGCAACAGATAGTAATATTATATAGTGTCTATTAATTGAAGCATAAGCAAAGCTCTTAACCATTAGGGAAACTTCTTTTTGAAGCAACATCAAATAAAAACTACTGAACCGATTTGAATGAAAATTGCCAGAGTTGTAGAGCTCGGGTATGGGTATGTTTAAAAAAAACAGAATTAAAATATCTCATTCCGTTCAGAAATGATGGTCAAAAACTATTTCACCCATAGACGTTATCAGAACCTCCGTGCGCTTACCGAACGTCAATCTAGAAATACGCTTATAAGCAACATCACATAAAAACTACTGAATTGATTTGAAGGGGAGGAGGCTTAGCTCAACTCCCGCAGCGCACAGCGTCTTATCCTAGTCACTAATAGTTTTTGCAGAGTGCTGTATTTTGTTTACATTGTGCTTTCAATTGCATAAGTTGTAATTTTTACTAGTTGCATTTTGATATAAAAGAACCACAACAACCTTTATAACTGAATTGATACTTAAAAGATGTTTAGTGAATTAAGTGACTTAGAAAAGAAATTAAAACATTTGAGCTACTCATGATCTATGGTCTTTTAAAAATATTCCGTATTTAATTTTCTAAATGTATAATGGATTGTGAGAAAGAGCTTGCAAATTTTGTATGGGTAATTGCTTTTTCATCAGTTACAACTATTTTATAAATAGAATTTATTTGAATTTGGAGCTAGATTAAATACACTTACTCAGGATGCACAACCAGGGCGTGCAACCAACCTTTGTTCTCTGGACCCCAAAACTCGGACACACTTACAGTGCCTATTATCTGCAATATATTACAATATATGTATATGAATTATTTTAATCTTTATTACAAATAACATGACAATAACAATTCAGATACATAATTCTATTATTACATATAAGGTATAAAAAAAAGGACTCTCATACCATTTTCAATAAAAGAGTTGTTATCATTAAAGAAAGATTCTTCATAGTATTATTTTAAAGTCTCACTAGTGAATAAGCTGATGTGTCTTGTTTAGGAAGGTCCAGCTGAATGTGAACTGAGAGTGGACCAGTGCCAGGGGATGGCAGCAGCACCCCACGCACCTCCGCCACCAGTCCAAACATCTCCCCTCTTATTTTCTGTAAATTACTTATCATTGAGAGTGGTTGATCTATATTAAACCTTAATATTAAGGGACTACTTTATAACTATGAAATTAAGTTCATTACTAAGGACATACAAACAGACAATCATGCTGATAGTAAGTAGTTGCTGCGTTGCTAACCATTGGCAAATATATTAAGATGCGAATCTGTTGCAATCCCTAAGAAACAGTGGCAAATGAAAAAGTATAGGAACCAGAGAATCCACCACCCGACTGTCACATGTTTCACACCAACACAGCTATAATGGTTCCACAATAATCTTAATACCAATAATGGGTAGCGAGTAAATAAAATCCCAGTTGGGAAAACCAATTTAAGAAGCAATTACTTGTTTACACTTAGGTTTAAAAATAATAACATATACCTGAGCTTGCTTGTGCGCCAGCGCCTGGTGTGTTGCTGATACACCAAATGCCACAACGACAGCAGCGGTCGGCACCACAGCCAGGCACGCCATCACGGAAACGCCGCAGAATATGAACAATACCGCCGCTCCCAGCACGCAGCATTCTAGTGTCAACTGAACACATACTATGTTAATATTATTCATTGTTAATTAAATGTTACTTAAGTTCAATGTTATTATACAATTTTACCTCCTGGAAAAAAAAATAGACAAAGGCGCTCCAAAAGTAAGCGGATAAACCATTCCGGACGAGCTCCATACGCTGCTTCAGGTCCTCATCTCGAGCATAACGAACGATTACCTCGCACGACATAGTTCACATAGTAGTCTTTTATAGATTAATATAACACGAAGAGCTTGCCAAGTACCACAAGTACAAGATGGTGAATAAATAACAATTAAAACTTATAAAATAAGAATCTAACATTTACAATAGGTGTAAATTATCATTACAATAAATTGTATGTGAAAGCTGTAAACGAATCAAAAGTGTAAACATTGATCACTCGTCACCAAGTATATTATACCACATTCCAAAGTTATTTTATCCCGATAAAGTGATAAGTGTAAGGATAATAATGTCATAATATATTAATTTAAAGTTTTTATGTATTGTAGTTAATAACATGAATTACTCCTTGAACAAGGACATTTCAGTAGACTGTGATATGTTGTAAACTTGGAAGTAATTAAGTATATTAAAATAACATTAATATAACAAAACGCGATAAATATTTTTTTTTTATTTATTTCACAATAACATGTCATATTTTTCGAACTGTGATTTCAAACCTGAAACCATAATTGCCAATGTTGCCGTAATGATTAATTGAAGTTGTAATGACTTAGCAGTCTACATAATATAATAGCTAACATGATATATATTATGTACAAATATTATTGTATCATTATAATGCTATTAAAATAGCTGTAATTAGTATTTTATAAAAAATTTCCGTTTTTTTTTAAATATAATTATTAGGAAATTAAATTACAATTGATTTAAAAACTTGTACGTAAAGTTGGTAAAAAATAATAAGACACACATTAGGTGATGTTTTTTAAAAAAAAAATTTTAAGTGTCATGTCGTTGAAGAAAAATCGTCAAAAAACTAATATCCCATTGAAGTCAATAGGAAACGACGAGTCATTACATTGAGCACGCTTCGCTCAAAAAATCCTTTGTAAAATATGTTTCCGGTCTGAATAATGTATCTTTTAAAAATATTTTTGTATCGTTACTATTTTCATTTCCAAAATTAAGAACGAAATAGGTACTGTGAACATGGACTGTACTTTGAAAAAGTCGAAGTAGATAATATGGTGTCATTGGGTGTCCGTGCTCTATTCGTCAATATCAAAATCTGAATAATTATAGCTAGTAGATACAGTAGAGAATAATATATATATAATAGGTGTGTTGTATAATTTATTTGATCAAAACTTTAACTCCTTCATTCAAAGCGTCAAGATTGGCGGGAAAAGTAGCATATTAAGAAATGTCATTGCTAAATAAGAAATGTCCTTTTTTTGTGATCTTGCAACTATGTTAATTTACATTTTTTTATTAAAATAAAACAAACAATCAATAAATTGTTTTCTATTAAAATATCATCACATTAATAAACTTATATTAATATACAAATAGCACCTAGTAATACAATTATTATCATTAACATTGAACGTGAACCAATTTTAATATTCAAGGCCACATTGAATCCATAACGAAACTTATATAAAATACAATAATGTATGGTTTGTATATTTTTAATATCACTAACTATTTGTACCACAGATAATCATTAAATGCTGAATCTATAAAAACAATAATAATAATATGAAATGCATATTTTATATAAGCTGCCAGATATTTGTTCTATATTTAAAATATATACGCAAATATATTAAATTATTGGTATGTTATAATAATTCATTTTGGAATTTGTTACAAATTATTAAAACCTTTTTATCCTCAGTTCAATTATACAAATTGTAATAATTTTTAATAAAAAAAAATAGAAATGAAACAAGACAATTCATGGATAGATAACTATATCCTTTTTGTGTTTAGTAATTGAAAATAACCATAGACAAGTTGTAACTTCGGATATGTGTTGCTTTCAAGAAGTATTTACTCAACATTTTTGTAATTATATAATAATTATATCTTAAATCATACTTGTAATTATATTAATGGAAGTATGTACCAAAATTATATTAACAAAACACACATTAACTAAAAAAAAAAAACATCTTACTGTCTTCAATCAATAAAATTATTACTGGACCTACTCTCCAGCTGACGTTATATGAGCTCATTAACCGATTTCAAATTCGAATTTAGAATGCGAATTCAAATTTGGAATCCACATTCTAATTCGGAAGTTAATGCGTCATATGACGTCACTTCGCAGACTTATTTGTACTACACGTCGGACAGTTCTTGATTTGGTCCTCTAGAAGTGCAACACGCTTATTTAGATGCATTATTGTTGCATCTTTCTGTTTCAATTGAACTTTTAATGTTGTTATAGAATCTTCCAACGCACCATACACTGCTTGCACTTCTGGCTGATAACTGAACACTTGTGGTGGTTCATCCAAACAGAAGAATTCTCTGACGACCTTGTGATTTGGTAGTTTACTTAGCACAGCGTTCACAAATACCTGCAGACCTCGCACTCGATCTTCCAGAAATGCCGGTTCGAAGTTATCCCTAAACCAACGTTTACCCGGAAGGGGGAGCATTAAACTTGGCTGTTCATTCTTTATCCGATTGTATAATCTAACGAAATCTGTATACCGGCGGAACACCAGCCAGGATTGGTCCCGTTTATCGTCTTCAACCTTCAGTTTGTATATTGTAAACCTGGCTCTCTCTTCCATAACTTCATACCCAACTATTGGGATACGTAATGAATCGAATTTCTTAATTTCACTGCTGTGGAGACTGATGTCTATGTTACTTATGCTATTTTGTATTGTGTTGTGATTGATTTCATTGTAATCTATATTGCCGGTGGATTTGTAGTGGTCTCTGGTCTGGATTGGTCTGGGTGCTTCGTTGTCAGACTGAGATGTGTACGGTCTGTAGAAGTTTTTGAATTTTATTATAGGATCGGAGCCCTCTTCGCTGGATGTTGATGATATTTCGTTGTTCATGTTATCCTTTGGACGGTTTAGCACTATCCGCTTAGCTTCGATACTTTGTACTGTCGCCATATTTGTACTGTAACTAAAGAAAAAATACAAATATATAAGGATATATTAAAACATAAAATTATTTAAAAAAGTAGTTGATAGTGGTAAATAGAAAAGCAACCACAAGCATAATAATAATAATAATAATAATATATATATAAGATAAAGTAAGGTCACATTAATAAATACAATAATAGTAACAAGTAAATATTGACATTCATATAAAATAATACAAAATTACTACATACCAGACAAAACTTAAAATTATAGTTCTTGAACATACCAACAACGATTGACATAAGTTTTGTTTCAACAGGATGAACAATTAAGGAATGCATAATATACAAAGTAATGTAGTAACAAAACACACACACACGCACGCACACACACACACACACACACACACACACACACACAGACAGACCCAAATAACATTCTGGCATTATTAGTTAATACGGTGTAAGTTAATTAGATGCAAATAACAGAATAGGAAACAATAAGGGTTTTTTTTTATTAAATGCTTAATTTACACATTATGTAATGAAATAACATTCAACAAACAAACTTCACAGATATGTAATTATTATATTGATGTGTTATAAGGTTTATGGAGTAGTCATTTTATTAGTAACAATTGTCTTTCTTCTCGTTATAATTTGAGACGAAGCTTCTTAGCATTCCATGGATTCACCGTGCGGGTGCCGGGCCCATCGCGTTGCAAGAAGACTAAATGACTAAGAAAACTAAATGCGTAGAGTTTACACTTCCTAATGTAAAAAGTAAAAATTGTAACTTGCTCCTTAACAATGAAGTGTTAGAATTGATTGACTCGACAAAATTCTTAGGTTTAACATTAGATAGAAAGCTCCAGTGGAACCCCCATCTCTCAACACTCGCAGCCAAACTCAGCTCCGCCGTCTTTGCAATTAGGAAAGTTAGACAATTAACGGACATAAATACGGCTCGACTTGTTTATTTTAGTTATTTTCACAGTATTTTATCTTACGGTATTTTATTATGGGGCAGTGCTGTCGAAATTAATTCTATATTTATTTTACAAAAAAGAGCTGTGCGGGCTATTTATAACTTAAAAGCTAGAGATTCTCTGAGAGATGTTTTTAAAGAAATAGGTATTCTTACAGTCGCTTCCCAATACATATTTAATAACATTTTATATATACGTCAAAATTTAAATAGTTATATAAAAAACAGTGACAGGCACGCGATAAATACGAGAAATAAAAACAAACTCGTAACGCCAAAGTTTCGGCTTCAAAAAGTTAATAAATCCTTCATGGGTTTGAGTATACGCATATATAATAAAGTTCCACAAGATATCTTAGACCTTCCATTTCTTAGTTTTAAATCTAAAATCAAAAGTTTATTGTTAAATAAAGCTTATTATAACGTTCAAGAGTTTTTAGTGGATCGAAATATGTGGAACTTAAGTTGTTGAATCATTTGCAGGATTTATATTATAGTATAAGATACATCACCTATTGTTATATTTCTTTTGAAAAGAGCAACTGTTGAGTTTCTGGCCGGCTCTTCTCAACAGAGCAGCATTCCGAGCCGGTGGTAGCTTGCTTACGGACGGACTACACTGACCTTTTTTTGTATTGTAATAATTGACGATTCAAAAGTGCGTGTAAATGCCTACTTGAATAAAGATATTTTGAATTTGAATTTGAATTTGAGAAGAGGAGCGCAAACAATGCCTGGGACTTGCGACCCAGGTGTAGGTTTAAGGGGCCCCTTTACTATACACATACACGTTGTAATAAAAAGGTCTGCTGAGTAAAATATTTTTAATATCTACGGACCTGAATTTGAATGCGAGAGTGAGTTTAAAACAAGAAACATAGTTTTTCCAAATCAATATAACAAAACGGAATGATTATATTTAATATATAAAGTTAACACAATATGAAGTTTTTCATAAAGCAGATTCAGAAATATCTGATACTTTGATTCACACTTGTACAGACTCTTCCCGTATTCAGCACAGACAGATTTGTATAGTATTCAATAAGGTGAGATAACAACATAGCTATAATAATTTCAATATTATTATTTGTAATAAGTAGTAACCGCTCGCTTCCAGGCTATTAATAATATAATTTACAACTAATGTAAAGCTTAAAAAAAAGGAACAAGACGAGCCCACTGAGTTTGTCGCCAACCAAAGTCAATAACTAAATAATATCATTATATTTAAAAAATCAAATTTAATTAATATATTATATAATCTTTAGACACATTTGTTAACACTAAACCTACCAAGTACCGGTCAAATTGACCGATGTTAAACTTTTATAAAACTTACACATTTTTAAACGTTATAATATTGTTATCAAACTATATGACAATTCTTAGAATATGCATATAATATTTTCTACACTCTTTACTTTTCGTTATTTCCATTATTAAATGCGTTATATAATAAAACAACTTTTAATTATCGGTCAATTTGACAGCGTGCCGTAGGAACAGGTATACAAGAATTGTTGATAGGTTTAGTGTTAATAAAACAGGTTTATTTTAAGTCAAATTACCATATTCTTGAAAGTATAAATGTTTAATTAATGCAAATGATATTTATTAAATTAAATACTTTCTTATTAACATTTTTGTCTGGCTCTACTAAGTTTTATGAATAACAACCTTTTACTATGTTTACTTTTTTATTACTTTTTGTTGTCCCAAATTCTTTCTTTTCACTCATTCTACATTACAAAAAACAGTTTTTGTAATCAAAACATTTTCATCACCTGCTTTTTTGTTAATTTATGAAATTGGCCTCCATAAAAAATGAATAATATATAACCTATGTTCATTTGAACCGTCGGGTAAAAATAATATATTTTTTTTAGAAATTGATGGATAGCTACAATGATCTCTTACTTACAATCATACAATTATACTAACATTATTTATATAGAAATATAAATCTATAATATAGCAATACAAATTTGAATTAAAAAATAATGAGTTTGTCAAATTCTTTGTTTAGACTTTGATATTGTCTTGATTGGCAGTCTAATTAAATATTCTTACTAGAATTATATATTCAACTGATAATCCCTTTCAAAATAATAAAATCTGATAAAATTATTCACGTTATCCAAAACGCTTCACTTAATGAACAATGAGATCATCTAACATTTTATAAATTCTATTATGATTGTAAATGTCGAAAACCCTTACTACTTATATATAAATATATGCAAATTGTATAAAAATAAACAATACGTATACGTAATATTATAATTATTTGTAACCTTCAGATATATTTATATTAATCCAATTCACTCTAAGACTTACTTGTTAATCACTTTTGTATTAGCTACGTTATTGTATTTGAACTATAAATGTTGTAAACTAATCTGCATCCAGCATCATTACAACTCACATACATAGTTTGTGGTTTTCAATCACTTCAAAAATGCATTTATAACACTTTTAAAATAAACAATATTGGAAAACATATTAATCACGAGCAAAACAAAATATCCCTCCCCAGTAGCAACTTACATTTTACAACTCATAAAATGACATTAGAAATAGACAATGGTAGCGTTGCCTGATGCCTCACTGAACTATAACTTGTGCCTCAAAAAATCATTTTCCTAATCTAGACATTAGGAAAATGATTTTTTTTCCAATAAATTATTTATTGCATATTACTAGTGTTATAAAAAGAGTCTTGTAAATAGTTAATTTATTGTTGATACACAAATACCCGCACCGTGATGATGTCCTTTACGCATATTACTATCTGTATAACTATCTATGGTTTACACCTGACAACAACGTGACAGTTGACAGTTAAGAAAAGTCATAATATAAACAAATCATGTCTGAAAACTTAGAATTATCGTCAATCGCAACAATATCGTGCAAACAACAAGCAATCCGGGCTGTACGTTTTAATGTAGACGGTACGTACTGTCTAACCTGTGGTGCTGACAAGAAAATTAAACTTTGGAATCCTCAAAATCAGTTATTATTAAAAACTTATGGTGGACATGCGAACGAAGTCCTTGATGCTGTTGGCTCATGTGATAGTAGTCATATAGTGTCGTGTAGTGCCGATAAATCTGTAATATTATGGGATGTAACCACAGGACAACCAATTCGACGATATCGAGGTCATGCTAGTTCTGTAACTTGTATAAAATTCAACGAAGAGTCTACAATGGCAGTTTCAGGATCCATAGACAATACTGTTTGTTTTTGGGATACTATCAGCCGAAGGCAGGAGCCTGTACAAATATTAAAAGACGCCAAAGATACTATAACCTCTGTGCAGGTAACAGACCATGAAGTTTTGACGTCTTCTGTAGATTGTCACATGAGGTTATACGATTTACGGGTTGGAAAGATGTTTTCAGATTACATCGGCCATATTGTTACATATGGGAGCATGACGCATGATGGACAATGCTATATTCTAAGTTGCACAGATAGCACAATAAGATTGTTTGATAAGGATTCGGGAGAACTTCTTAATACTTTTTCAGGACACGAAAGTAAAGATTATATGCTTGAAAATGCTGTTAATGAACGAGATAGTCATATTATATCGGGTTCAGCGAGTGGTGAAATATTTTATTGGGATTTAGTTTCTAGTAAATGTACACAAAAACTAATTCACACTAGAAATAAACCCGTCGTGTCGCTCAGCCATCACCCCACCGCCAACAAATTATTAACAGCTTGTGAAGATGAAATCAAATTATGGGGTTTACCAACAGTAGAAGAATAAAATATTTGTTTTTAATATTCTTGTCATTTAAAATACTTGTTTAGAAATAAAAATTAAAAAATTTAATTAAAAATTTCAAAATAAAATACTAAGCTTACTTATTTATATTAAATTCTTAAAATCTTATTTATTTTCGATGTTATTTATGATAAACAAATCAGTAATTAATTCATTATTTCTTTTGTCTATGGACTTGACGTATTGATAGGGATGGGACATAATGTTATTTAATTTTATTGAATAATAATTGAATTCTTTCTCAACAATTTTTTATTAATTATTTATAATTTGTATACTTTTTATTATTACTCCTATTGTCTATTTTAATATTGAAGAAATGTAGATGTAAGGGTTTTCTAATAATTTTTTTATCATTTTCTCTTTTTTTTTTTAAAGCCAACTGAGCAAACGGAAAGCCACACAAAAATATAACAGTTATTAATCAAGAAAAAAAAACAAACAAATTATATAACGATAAATAAATATTTTAATAATCTAGTGTTTCCCACCACTATATCATTAGAAGACAGACGCCATTAATTCTGTGAAGTTTCCTGGTTTACAGCAAAACTTGCAGATTACTTAATTTTAATACAACTTTAATATTGTTAGTGAATGTTACAATTTTTTTAAATTGGCATACGGAGAAGGAATAATTACCCTAGATCAGAAACCTAGTGGATAATGGTTATTGATAATTTAAAAATAATAAATTTTCAATTAAACACAGATACAAAATTGAAAATAGATTGAACTGTCAAAGTGCGTCATCTCGCATTTGCGCTGAATACAAAAACTGAAAATTAATGTTTAAAAGTAGTAAAAGTGGACATAATGGGTACAAAATCTACCGTCAGACTTAGAACAAGAGGGACTGCGTACAAATGTGATTTATGCGGACGAAAACTAATGAGCCCAGACGCATTAAAGGCACACCAGCGTACAGCCCATAACATATTAAAAGTGAAATCGAAGCCAGATCCAAAACCAGTAAGAATAACCAAATTGCCCAAGTCCAAACCAATTAAGAAAGCATCTAGCCCGCCAAAACCGGCGGCAAAAACCAAGAACGCTGAGAAAGAGGCGGAAAAACCGAAACAAACAGAACAGAATCAAGTGAAGAAAAGCAACGTACAATTTGAGTGCCCTAGATGCTTTAGAGTTTTTCTTACGTATTTTCCCGCTCACAAGCACATACAGAAGTTCCATTGTGTTAATAAACAAGGGTATAAAGTGTAAGTATTATCTACATTTTAACAATATATAAATAGAGATATTTTTTATTAATGTGACCTATAACTCATTTAGTATATAAGGTATAAGTAGTAGTATTAAATATCTTATCATTAGTAATGTGAACTTTAGTTGTAATTTAGAAATAACAAATTTTCTTACATGAATTCTAATTTATTCTGTAATATTTTGTGAGTTATTTATTTTATTGTAATTGAACTATGTGTGTGGATTACTGAATTAATATTCATAATTTGGGTCACTAAGTTCAAACTAAAATAGTCTAGCTTTTTCTTAAAATATTCTATATTAAAGACACTACTATAATTTACAGGAATTCTACTAATACATTGATCCCATAAAAATGCCAAAAAACCCTCAAATAAAGAACAAAAGATCTATAATAGTGCATTTATAGATGTACTGATTCCATCCATTCAGCTAATTTATTCATTTATTCCAGGCTGCCAAACTCACCAGACCTAATACAGCCTGTGCGTTTTGAACTGTGCCTAAAATGCAACCGCAAAGTACGGTCCATCCAGGCTCACGTGTGTGAGACATGCAATGTTACAGCCGACGAAACTCAGTCCTTTATGTGTACAGCCTGTGACGAATGGTTCTCAAATTTAAAGAATTTTGATGATCATGTCGTACGGATGCACGGCGATGGTGTTGAGAGTATGTTCTTTCCAACAACTGCAGGTATTTATTTTGTTTTGTTTTCAATCATGTTGGTAAAATCATTATTGACAGTAGAATAGAATGAAATATGTAATTCAATAGAAAATTTATTCCAAATTAATTCACCTAG
Organism: Melinaea menophilus ssp. n. AW-2005; assembly: GCA_918358695.1. NCBI lineage: Eukaryota > Metazoa > Arthropoda > Insecta > Lepidoptera > Nymphalidae > Melinaea > Melinaea menophilus. The sequence continues at coordinate 7,011,263 of OU911053.1, read as the reverse complement.
CAAATGTTTCTAACCTAGTTTCTAACAAAGAAATTAAAAAGTTAATAATAAAAGTAAAGAAATTCATTGACCGTCACAATAACAGTGACATTCATAAATGTTTTCTGGAAAATACTGTTCATGTTACAGCATGTGTTTAATTTAAATTACATGATTTAGAAATTAATTATGCATAAAATATGGTTTCATGGGTTGGGAAATTAGAAAATCTATGTTTTATCTAATATAGTAAAGCTATATAATTTCTAGTAACAGATATCGCAGTGGTCACCCTTGTTATTCAGTATTTTTAGCACTTATAATTTACTCGTATTTGTGCCTTGCAAAAGAAAATTCTCATTTTAATGTCTACATTGACTATAAACAAATGTACATCATTTTCAGAATTCACAAAATGGAAGGAAGAAATGGAGGAACAGACAAAAGTGAACTACTCTGTGTTAGATAAGTATGATTTAAAACGTTACTACCATTGTAATCACGTTAAAGACAATCCAAACAAATCCAACACAACATACTTCTGTCCATCAACAATCGTTATTCAGGAGTTCTCGAAAGGAATTCAAGTGCACTTCTACAAAATGCACTACAAGCACAGCTTTCATGAATATAAGCTGTCGAATAAATATAAAAAATACTCCATAACATCGTTCTTGAAGAAGTCTGAGGGTTACAAAAATTTGGATAACGTAAAATCTAATGATGATAACGATTTATATTTACAATTCAAGACTCTCATGGAGGGTATAGTTCTTGATGCGGCTAAATTGAATATAACCACACTGAAGACGTTGATCGGTAAGGCTTTGGACCTGACATCCATATTGACCAATTACGATGAAGAAGGTGATGATGTTGGGGACTCCAAAAACAATAAGAACATGACAGACTCACAAATATCTGAAGCACTAGAGGAACAGGTCTCGATAGCAAAGAGGAAGCTCGAAGAGAGCGATACTGTAGATAAAAAACGGCCAAAGTTAAAAATATCCTCATCAAATAACGATATACCATCCCCAAAAATTATTAATTCATTCTCCCTAGCAGACAACGTTGATACAAACAGGATGTTAGATGAAAATGAAATCAAGACAGAAGATCACATATCGTCATTCAACGACTCGTACAAAGATTTTGTTGAGAGAAATTTTCCTGAAACTGAAATTACAAAACGTACTAGGAACGAAAAGAAATCTGTAATGAAGACAAAAATAGGGCAATTTAAGCCGAGCTTATCACCGAAGGATGATATGAGGAAGTCGATTCGTCTGAGTACGGAGAAGCCAAAGGTTGATTTGGAGTATGAAGTGAAGGAACAGAAAGATGGCTGTAATATATTGATATTGAAAATTTGAATTTCTCCTTAAATTTAAAGCAGATTCCGTTCCTGGAATATGACTAAAATTATATATTGAATAGAAGTGGTTATAATATCCTTGCATGGCTGAGAACTATCTTAACAGAGTGTGTGTATTGATAGGGTCTAGGGAGGCATTCACATCATGATCAATTATTTAAACTAAAATACTCTTGCTTAATACCTGCAAAGCTAATACATTTAATACTATGACGGTAAAACATATATATATATATATATATGTGTGTGTATATATTCCTCCCTCCTCCTCCCTGGATCAGTGCCTGAATATCATGGCATTTGTTAAATGCATGTAACTTCAAAACCATGTTATCCTAAAAATCATAAAAAAATCGAATTACTGTCAAAAGAAATGTCAGTAATATAATTGATACAGATGTATATAAAATAATTAAATATAAAAAGGTTAAGATTTTTTTTTTTTTTAAGTTTATCAAAATATATTGTGTACAATTAATTTTTAGCCGACTGCGACTTTCTAAAGTATTTGTGTTTGACCTGTAATGTTATATCAGATTGACAGTTTCAAGTCGGATGCATGCTTTTAATTTTTTTTTATATTTTGAAAACTGAATATCACATGTTAAATATTTGTTACATTAGATTAATTGTAGATATTTTTAGGTTCATAGTATTTTTAATTTAATATACATTGTTCGTAAATGCATTGGTTTTTAATGTGTTATTCTTCCAGTATGAATATCTAACGATAAAAATGTTAGTTTTAAATTTATTTCTTTGATACTAAGTTAAGTATGAAAAGTTGGAAAATCCATCTAATTATGTCACGACAAATTATGTAAAAATGTATCATTGAACTAGGATAGATTTTGTATTGTATTATAATGTAATAAATATTTGGTTTCTATTTTGTTCATGATTTTCCCACGACACGAGAACTGTTAATCTCGACCTTCTATATAAATAATGGTATCTGTAATACAAAACATGCTAATACTTTTGTCCAAAATGGCGCTATTATCAAAAGAGGGTCTTAAAAATGTAATCTATCAATGGGATGAAGTTCCCAAACGGAACTTGTGGGAGCAATATATTTTAAGGAAAAAGCGTTATCCTCTGCCTCCCCCTTTTTATAAATACACCTACTACCTTTTACATGCGACTCCTCCCGCGTTATGTAAGTTTCTTTTACCTCGAGATATTTGATTCTTATATTTTGAACCCGAGATTGTCATGAACATAACGCTGGCTTTTAAAGTATTTATTTGATCCATAGAGTAGATAATTTTGATCTATATTAAATGGCGAAGCTACCAAATGCATTTATCTAGACAAGGATTAATACTGAACAAAAGAAAACAGCCTCGAAAATAACGTAATTTAATTGACATTTTGAACATAAATTAGTTATTGTGAGTTAACTATAAAAGATAGACACATACTATTGCATTATATTTGTAAGTCTACAAAAATACACAACTTTTATGTAAATCAGAATGATTTACGCAGTGCACGCGAATTAAGCTTCCAGTAGGCGATTTTTTTTACGATTATACTCTCTTTTAGCAATAACCGTACATCAAAAAGAAACGCAGAAAAAAATGGTTTGTCTTTATTTCAAATCACACAAAATTTATCCAATTTGTCAAATGCTACGTCAACTAGCACACTAAAATCCCGTAGTGAATGGAGTATGAACTGTTAGTGAGGCTGTGATATGTTACCTTTATACCTTTAACTCACTATTTTTAAGTTGAATAGTGCTTTTAAAATTTGATAATGTAGTGGACCCTTTACATTATTATTCCAATTTAACCGATATCTTTAGTTCATACATTTCATATTAAAACGATAACGTTTTAGAAAGTCTACTTGGTTAAACTCTCTAGTTCTCTATCATACTAAAAAACATACTTTTAGAAAGCAAAAACGGAGTCAGACAGTCTACTTTAGAAATGTAAACTGGAAAGGCCTTCAATATGGTTTGGTTAACGCATTTTTGTCTAATCTATCTTTCGGAAAACACGAGGTTTTACACAGATGGTAGTTAATGTTCCGCATCAAAGGAATTGAACACAGTATCCGAGCTAAAACAATTCTTCGACAGATAAATAATATATTGAGTAACGAAGTAATTCTTATTTACTTTAAGAAACAAATTTGTTTAACATAATAAAATAAGCAGTGATTCTAGTTCTAATAAATTGCAAAACAAAATATTTGGTGTTCGAGATCTTAATTATTTTAATAACTGGGTATTGAGGTATAGAAAATGAATAACGTATAGAAAATTTCTATAAAGTCCAAACCTAACTCACCACTTGGCTTTTTGCCATTAAAAACCGACTATAACGGTTTTTAATATAATAAAAAATTATGTCCATCACTAAAAATTAATATAACAATCATGGCGTTTGTTTATGTTTTATTTTGTTTACATATATGCGTGTACAATAATAATACTAATACTTATTAGTTTCATGTATGAAATGTCTGCATCTTTAAATGTCCCTTATTTTTTAGGATTAGAATATCATGAAGTATAAACATAATTGGTTATACAAAAGTAAATTTTAACACGAAACGTTACTATTTTTTAGAGAAAGTAGTTTTTCTGACAAACTTGTTATTTATCATGGTATAATGTGAAAAATGCATAGTAAAAGCGTTACTTTCGTTGTTAGATTATATTTGTAACAATGCAATTAATTCAACCATTCAATATTTAAAGAAAAATAAATGTTGACAAACTCAATAAGATATATAAAATGGAAATTAAAGAGGGAATCCTTAACAATTTGCTGTGCATGGCATGTTTATGCATCGGACGGTGTATCCAGGAAGTGAAGGAAGGGAGACTGAAGCAATATTACTTGGACCTACTAATGGAAATACCAGTATGTGAAATTTTAGATCGTTTCTTTTTACGAAATCCCTTAAAGCTCTTGTAAAGCTTATGTAACTTCTAGTTCTTTATATTTAAAATCTTTAATGTGATGGTTTTGTACTTTACACCATATTTTTCTCAAGTTAAACAATACCAAGCTGCCATCACCGCTTCTATGTTGGGAATGTGAAGCATTGTTGCGGAGAGTTGTCACATTCAGAGAACAAGTCAAAGACTCCTACAGGATCTTACAGACTTATACTAATGAGGTAAGATTTTATTGTAGAAGCAGCAACATTTCTGTTAAATTAAAATCATAGTACAATTAGATACAAAGCTTAAAGAAATTTTATCTAGACTAATATCTTCTTGTAGACCAAGATATTTTCAATAATTTAATATATTTCTAAATATATATATATGTTATGTATTTTAACTTTTCTACATGAATAGGTCACCAAATCGTAAATGATTTTTTTAAATAAGTCTAATAGCTTCATGTTCAAACAAAAATAAATACATTAGTTTTATTATTATATAATAATTATGTTTTATTCAAATTATAGTCTTGAATTAGTATTAATTACTTAAATTTATGTACATAAATAAATTAAAAATAATAAAAAATTCTATTATTATTCCAGAATTTCAATGAATGTCTACAAAGTGATGTGTCCAGACCGCCGCGGTTGAAAGTCATTCAGCAGAAATGTATCAACATAACACCTGAAGAAACAGTCAAAATAGAAATAATGAATGAAGGTGAATGTAAATTAAATTAACACTTCCTGTAATATATACAATTTTATTTTAGTAGCATAGTAGTTATATTTCGAAAAATATATAAAAATACCTTTTTTAACACTAAACCTACCAAGTACCAGTCAAATTGACCGTTCTTAAACGTTTGTAAAACTTACACATTATTAAACGTTATAATATCATTATCAAACTACATGACAATTCTAGAATATGCATATAATATTTTCTTCACTCTTTACTTTTAGTTATTTCCACTATTACCTGCGTTATATAATAAAATAACTTTTAATTACCGATCAATTTGACGGCGTGCGGTAGGAACAGGTGTACAAGAATTGTCGGTAGATTTAGTGTTAAAGCGCAAATACCATTTTTTTTTACTACATTTCTATAAAAGTATGCTCTAACATTAAGTGCCTCAAATAATAAGCTTTCACCATATTAAATTTTATCAATATTAATACAGTAATATTTGTATGATGAATGGACAAACAAAGCTACATACATTTTGTATTTTAATTATCATATATATATTTTTATATTTGGTATAAAGATTTTGTTATATATGTATTTGGATATCTAAAAAGAAATAATTTTAAGTTTAAAACTAAATTATAGAGAGCAATAACAAAGTTTTAATGAATCATTCACTCAATTTGCTTCTTCAATTTGCTCATTTCATTTCATTTCATTTTCATTTGCTCGATCTTTCACTGACTTGCCCCCTTGGTATTCCTCCACTCTCTAAATCATGTCTTATGTAATTTCACCATTCATTCACAGATAAACCAGTCCACAAAACATCGAGGTCAGATGTTTCAGAGCCCAAGGAACTGCATACCGTCATCTGTGATGTGGAGAGACACACACGGAGAAAGGTTTGTTTACTTCATATTTACATAGGTTTCCTTATACTACATAATAAATAAATAAAAAAACAATGACTAATAATGTGTTTACTTTTTGTTTTATAGAATGCCAATAATGGTAGATGTATACAATTGAAATTGGAAGAAAGAGATCCCGTTTGTATACAGGATGTAGTTAAAGTTGAATTGCAGGATGGTAAGATATAGAGGGAGAGAGAAAGAAATGGGGAGACAGAGAGGGAACAATTACTTACAGATAAATACACACACATACTTAATATTAATTATATTTATTGTTACAGATATACATCTTCCGATAGATAATATGAAGATCGAGACAGTTGATATTAAAATAGATCCAACACCGAGGGAGAAGAGAAAGAAGGTATCTTGTTAATATTTAAAGTAACGTTGGGTGTGTTTGTGTGTGTGTGTGCGTGCGTGCGTGCGTGTGTGCGTGTGTGCGTGCGTGTGTGTGTGTAAATAATGTGACAGACCTGCTGATGATGATAATGATGCTTCTCTTTGGAAGAGGAAGAAGGTAATATATAAAGTTGTGTGTGTGTGTTTGTGTGTGTAAATAATGAGTAAATTCGTGAGTGAGGAATTGATTTACTGAGTGAAGTTTTTTCAGGTACATCAAAATAAAACGAATACATTAGAAACAATAGAATCTGACAAACGGAATGGGAATGATATGAAAATTGAAGATAACTATGGTATGTGTATAGTTAGTTTTTAATTAATTATGTTTTTTACCTTTAATATGATTAAAATAAATTATTTTCATAATAATATTATATTTTTTATTGTCACAAATGGTCAATAAAGACTGGATTTAATATTATTTCAAGTTTTTTTATGTATTTTAATTAATAATTAATATTGAATTAATATGTTTTTATGTTTCACAGAAACCAAAGCCTATCAAAGTGCAAATTTACATTCAGATGACGACATTGAGGAAGCATCACATCTCTTAGGGGATGTTAAGAAAAAAAACTACAAAGTAAGACTTAAAATAATAGCGATATTAATATTATAATATTGTTGACAAGCTGTGCTCATGACTTTGTACGCAGATACCGTTTTTAAAAATAAAAGTAAGCTATTATAACATCAGCTATCCGGATGTGAAAGTCCTGTTAACATCTGTCCAGGAATTTCAGATAAAAGCAGGATCAAAGACAGAAAAAAAAATGTATTTAGTGAAAAGCTGTTAATTTTGATTTTTAATTTTATTTATTGGTATGAAATGAAAATTAAAACATATTCAATCAAATCTTCCTACTAAGTATAATTTTTTATATTACAGGACACAAAATACAACAAAAACCAATATTACATAACCCTCCAACTCTCCTACGAGGACATGCAAGCGGAGAGACAAGCTCTCCGCAAAACGGAGAGTTTTATTTCGTCGCAATACAAATGTGATACTTGCGTGATGACTTTTAGTAATGAAAAGTTTTTGAAAGTCCACAACGAGAAGAGACATTTGGTAAGATGGAATTATTATTATATTTTATTTACAAACCTCTTCTGCCTCTTATGATAAAGACTCAAACCTGCGATTCTAATGCACCGCTGGCGTTCTCACCACTGAGCTATCATGTCAAAGTAGAATTTAGTATTTTGTTTCACATTTGGTATGAACATGGATATACAAAATTTATAGTAATGTATATATATTAAATAATCTTAAAGACTTCATCAAAATCAGTTTAACTTGACTTTAGCTTAACAATTTTTGATCCACAAGAGTTTCTTATTAATTATATGCAACTAATCCATTAGCTATATTATTTTATAGTGCTTTTTATTTATTATTATCTGTTCCACTTTGTATCAAATCGGAGTCAGGACTATTTTGATACCATACATATCAAAATAAGTCCTAAATACTGTCCAACTTTTATCAGAGTACTAGCTTAATCCCTCCCGCGTCGTCATTTGTCATATTATCCGTTGTCATCGTAACCGTTGCTATGGTAACCGTTTCCATAGTAACCCTTACCTCCACGTGAAGATAAACAGGTTTAAAACTTGGCGAAATGCAAAAAGTTGAAATCCGTTGGTATAGGAATTTGGTAAAATCCGTTCTTAGTGGTCGTCTACGTCACAAAAGAAGTATCTATGTAAAATTTTAAGTTAATCGGACAGATAGTTTCCGAGATTTCGTGATGAGTCAGTGAGTGGTAAATCGCTTATATATATATATATATATATATATATATATATATATATATATAGATTAGTTCCAAAAACACCCCCCTTTTGTAAACAACAAACATATATATATATATATATATATATAGATCCAAAAACACCCCGCTCTGTGAACAAAAAACTGACTCGGGTGTTTATATATTTCACAAAAGCAACCTTTACTATATTTATTACTATATAATGAAATAAGCCTAATAAATATTTAATACATATCAGGTATCGGGTAAATACAAGTGCTCCATCTGCGATACCAACATGTGTACAGTTGAAGAGTTCAGCGACCACTACAGGAGACACATGAGGACGTAAGTGTGTCTGCGTTTATTACATTATATATACATATATATAAGAATAAAATATATATGTATATTTTTCAACTGAATTGAATGTTTTTTTTTTTGCTTCAATTTCTATTTTTTATTGGTGTTATTTAAATGAAAAATCTCTCTTTTTTAAGCAGCATTTTTTATATGCAGATTTGAACCTTTGACTTTGCAATGTTAACCGATAAGTGTAAACTGAGCCATCGGGTCCTATAATAATTTCAGGTACGAATGTACAATCTGTAAAACGAGGATATCCAATCTGAAAGACATCCAGCAGCACCTGTCCACTGAACACGATGTATACATCAGAAACTACACCTGTGACATCTGCGGAGTTGTGTCCAAGTAATTATATTATATTTACAGTCTACCATATATAGTTATAGTAGCTGTTGTCAGCGATTTCCTCTAGCTTCATAAATCAATTAGTTGTATTACTAACACCGCCATCTGTTGGATATTAATGGAACTTAAGTGGATTATATTATGTATAAAAAACTCGCAATTCGCAATAACAATAACATTGTTTGATATATATATACACACTTAAGTCTGTTTTTACACGGTTTTAAAATAAAACATTTTTAATTTTTAACACGAATTTATTCCTTTTAGCACGCTTAAAAAATTTTTGGGCTTAATTTTTTTTGTCAAATTTAATTTCTGCGAAATATGTTCATATCACAAATTTAGGGGAATTCCCTTTTTTTGCATACAAGCAAATTTACTTACTGGTCAGAGCAATTGAAATGTGTTAATATTTTGTGAATAATCTTTTTTATCTTTAATAACTATGCTTGTAAAAATAAACGTTGTATATGTGATTGAATTAAAAAAACATGAATACTTGTTCTTAAAAAATCCTTGTTTTTCACTAATTTTAATAGGTTTTAGAGATTAGGAACCAATCACCTATTTTTGCATACGATCAATGTCTTTTTTTACACGGTTTTTTCTGGAACCAATTTCCGTGTAAAAACAGACTCAGGTGTAGTTGTATTACTAACACCGCCATCTGTTGGAAATTAATGGAACTTAGAAATGGATTACACCGTTTATATATAAAAAATCTCCGATTCACAATAACAATATTATTCGATATAAAAATTATTTCATCTTTTAAGTTGAACCGATAATAATATATACAAAACTTCATTGAAATTGGTTCAGTAGTTTTATAGATTAGCGCCAACGTTCACCGTAACACGGGATTAATATATATATATTTATATACATATATCTACTAGGGGCGACAACGACATGAATATTACAATTAATTTTTTTTTAAACCATCACCTAATGTATATCTTTTTGATTGCAAAATTTCATAATTTTCCGTCAAGTAGTTTTCGAGCCTATTCGTGACAAAGAATGTGAAAAAGTCTATAATAGAACGCTCCGCTCGCTACGCTCGCTTCGCTCAATAAAGATAATTTTGTATTTTTGTCTAGTATCAATCATATATATATAAAGTTAATCAGTTTTATGTTGGTCTGTTTAATATTTTACTATATTTTCAGTTCGTCGGCCACGCACAGGTACCACAAGGAGAAGTACCACTCCAACAAGCCGAGGATACAGTGTGCCGACTGTGATAAAACATTCAGTCACCGGGCGGGGCTCATGAACCACAGACTGTGGGTAGCTCCCACCATTCCATTTGGATAACCCACCATTCCGTTTAAAAACCTACTTATAATTAAACTATTAATTCCAAACACACCCTGCCCCTGCTCTGAGAAAAAGAATCTATTGTTTCATTATTAAGATTTTTTTGGATTCGGTGGGTTTTCTTAGTGTTATAATTAATATATATGTGTGTACACGGCTTAATAATTTCAGGACGTTCCACGAATATCAGAATAAGTTCCCCTGCACGGTGTGCAATAAAATATTCAGGTGGAAGACGAGCTTGAAGAGACATCTCAAGAAACACACTGAGGTAGGAATGTGACTACTAATACTTACTACTATGTATTTAAATGTATTAAAGCTATTGATTAGTTTCTTGGGATATAATAAAATTATGTTTCTAAGAAAATAGATGTAAAGCTGTGAATGTTATAATATTTTTAAATTGTAGATAAATATATGTATATATGATATGGTAGATTAAAAATAGAATGAAAAAATGATCAGAGCGAGACTCGAACCTGTGACTTCAGAAAAATCGTGTTCGTTAAAAACTGAGCTACCTTGTCGTTCGTTGTTTAAAAAATGTCAGAGCGAGACTAGAACCTGTGATCTCCGATAAACCGTTCGTCGCCAACAACTGAGCTATCGTGTCGTTCGTTGTTTAAAAAATGTCAGAGCGAGACTCGAACCTGTGACCTCAGATAAACAGTGACGCGCTAACAACTGAGCTATCGTCTTTGTACATATTGTATATATATATTATAACGTATGCGTCGCAGTCTGCGGAGTGCCGCGGGTCGTGGTTCTGCGCGGAGTGCGGGGTGTCGTTCTCGTCGTCGTGCTCCCTGCAGAGACACCTCCGGAGCAGCCTCAAGCACGTCACCAGCGACCAGCGGCGGTCTGCACACACTATACTATATAACATATTATTCAATAAGTATTAACACATTGAAACTTAAAAACTGTGGTATATTATTGTATATTGTAGCTTCATATGCGACCACTGCGGCCATCGCTTCACCGACAAGACGAAGCTCAGAGATCACATCGAGGAGAAGCATCTCCACAGGACATACCACTGCCACATATGTAACAAGGTAGGGCGGGTTAAGCTACCGTGACTCAGGACATCTATTGATGGGTTACCTACCGGCTGTTATATGATTTAGAGAATTCTAATCTAAGATTCATTTCAATATTAATTTCAGCCATCAAAGAACCGGGTGGGTCTGGAGCAACACATACGCACAGTACACAAGGGACGTCCCAACAACAGGATGTGCCACCACTGCGGGAAAGGATTTCCGGTGAGGCAATATTCACTTAATATATAATTCTAAGTAATGAATTGTGACATTTCTTAATGTATCCAGACCAAGGTGCAGCTGGAGTCCCACATCAGGACACACACGGGGGAGAGGCCTTTCATGTGCGAGTATTGTCCTACCACCTTCTCACAGCAGTCCAACCTCTACAAACACCACCGACAGGTGAGAGACGGGGAGAGAGAGAGAGGGAGAGAAAGAGAGAGATTAAAAATACACATATGCCTCCACAATAGTTTATAATTCTTTATTTTCTGAAGCTTATTGTTCATGTATATATGTTTTTAGTAAAAACTTTAAATTTCTTTAGGTTATAAATGAAATTTGTTAATTTTTTCAATGCTAGAGAGTTGGGGGGGAAGGGTGGGAGAATTATTTCTAATTCAACATCTTTTTTAACAAACAAAATATTTCAATAATTAATATTTTATATCAGATATAGTAGGTTCATTCCCGTTTAAATTACAAATTTATACAATATATATTTTCAGGTACATCTGAACATAAAATCAAAGAGATATCCGATGTGCAAGAAGCGGAAGGACGCGACACAGACCGACATGGCGGTGTTTCCACTTCCGGTCGTGCACTTCATGCCCGAAAACGGATTTGGCATTTGATTACATTATTTATACAATTAATATTCTTGCCATTAGTTTTAATATATTGTATTGCAATACTCAGATGTGTATTATTAATAAGTAATATTTAATAAATATATTAAGAAAAAATTAAGATATTAAATAATTATTCATAAATATATATTTTTTTACTAATAATTACATTAAACATTTTATATATGTATAATTAATGTATATATTAGTACTGGCTTTTAAAAGATTACTATTTGTTTGTTTGCTATTCGAGCACGTCTTTGGCTACAACAATGTTCAAAACAGTCAAAATGTACATATCGTATGACGTCACTACACTCAAAACCATTAAAAATGTATATTTCCGCAAATAATACACATATTTCACTTATAATCACTTCGGATAAGGCGATTTGTCACTATCACTGTCAATAGGGAACATGTGACGTCACTAGACAGTAAGGAGACGTTTGAGGTTAGCGACTTATGACGTCACAGGCTCGTCCTGGTGCCGCACGGGCGGGCGCGTGTCCCTCACGGGCGGCTCGTGGTGCACCCTCCTCCTGTGCGTGTACAGCGAGGCCTGCTGCCTGAAGGTGCGCCCGCACGGAGCGCACGAGAAGGGACGTTCTCCGGAGTGGATCCACTCGTGCTCGCGGAGACACTTCTTGTCCTGTAGGATGTAACATACGGACAAAATATCACTATACTAGCTTTTATACCCGACTTCGTCCGCTTGGATTAGAAAATATATAAAAATGTAGTGTTATTTAAAATAAATATTTCAGTCTTACTTCGAATTTTGCGTACGTAAAGGAGCTGATATTTTATTAAACATACTATAACATTACAATGTATAATAAATAATAAGAATAAAGAGAGTGAAACGCTTACACGAAAAGCTTTCCCGCAGGTCTGGCATATCTTATCTCTCGCTCTCTCTTCGATCCCGTGATGCGTGCGTCGGACGTGGCGGGTGATGCAGCGACGGGTCGCTAATGCCTAAGAGATAACACAGTTTCAGTTAAAGTATAGTGTTTAATTTCAATTATAAGAAGAGATGTGAAAGAGATATTGATACCTTGAAAGTTATTGTTGATATCAGTTACTTATATATTTTATATTGCATATTAACTAAAGTGAAATTTTAATTTCAAATTCAAAATATCTTTATCAAGTAGGCATTTACACGCACTTTTGAATCGTCAATTATTACAGTAAAAAGGTCAGTGTAGTCAGTCTGTGAGTAAGCTACCACCTTTTCGGAATGTTGCTACTACTGCTGCTGTAAACATTACAATATCAACCCTGCAAATGAGTCAAAAACCTAAGTTCTACACATTTCGATCAACTAAAAACTGTTGAATGCTCTAATTTATTTAATAATACATATTTAATTTTAGTTTTAAGACTAAGAAAGGGAAGGTCTATTATATCTTGTGGAAGTTTTTTTATATATGTACTAGTACGTAGAAAATTGTATTAAAAATGTTGTATAATCTATCTTTAGTAAATTAAAACGCCAAACCTTATGACATATGGGACACTTGTGCACCGTCCTCCTGAGGTGTTGATAGTTGATGTGATCTCGTAGTTCAGATTGACACTTGTAGCCCTTCGAGCACTCGGTGCATTTGTGTCTACAACGAATATAGTAGTAGGTTTTAATTTGTTTTCATTTATAATAACAATATTGTCAACATCATTTATAAATAACTTAATGAAATATTCATGTTTCTTTCTTCTACTATGTAACATTGCAATTTCATAAATACATTGTACTGTTGACCTTTCAACGTTTTTGAGTTTTGTGCATTCTCATCTTGTTTCTAATTTTAGAGGTCTCAAATATAACATTTGTTTTATCTTGGATATTAATATATTGTTTTAAGAAACAAAAAAACGTATTTGTATCTTGACATAATAAAAACTCATACATTAATGTCTTAAATAAACATGTATAAATGATATATTTATACTTACAATTTTAATATCTTATAAAAACTTATGGGAATAGTAAAGTTTTTGAACTTAGAACTTATTAAGGGATTTCATCAAATAAAGTTTTCATATAAACAACAATATGTCTAACTTTAATATACACCTATAATACCAGACACCATATTAAAAGGTGCTCTAAAATATATTTGAGATAAATATATATTAAATATATATTATACCTCTAAATTATACAATACTAACAGATTTGTTACGTCTACATGTGAAAAAGTTTACATAGACGACATCATGATATTGTATACTTACTTTAAAATATCTTTATCGGTATGGGGTTTGGAATTCTTCATATGGTTATCATACGATGCCCGTGACACAAAACGTCTGTCACACGGCACACACACATAGCTCTGTCTGTGCATGTGTGTGCGTGCGTGTACTTTGACGAGGTCCTGTCGGATGAGCTTGCCGCATGTGGGACATTGTTCCCTCGGAATGGGACCCGCGTGTAATAGTCTGGGTTAGTTGAAAATTACTCTTATCTTTATGACACAAGGTTCAATTTTCCAAGGGCCTTTAAAATTGTATATGAGCTGTTTTTGAATATGAATCCTATCTTCAAGACTAATAATTAACAAGTAATAATCATAAAAATATTGTCTTTTTATAAAAAAATGTGGTGATTCGTGTATGAAAATTATTTAAATACAACATACTGCTCATGTGTCTTTAGTATGGTCTTGAAGGCGAATGTTTTTCCGCACGTAGTACACTTGAAGGGCTCCCGGTGACACCTCTGAATGTGTTTGTATTTCTTGTTTTGAGTACTGAAAGATTAAGTATGAAGATCATTTTATTAATATACTCCCTGACCACACCCCCTTCGCTGATGTCAAACATAAACCTGTGATAAATTTATTAATCTTTATGGTTCATGGTATTGAGAGTTTAAGATTACTTTGTTTTATGTTGGATGCGCTTTCACTACTTACTCGGATTTTACCCGCGTATGTCGGGTCTTCTTGCAAATATAGGGATAATAAGTAGCCCATGTAAATCACTGATAATGCTTTCGATACGTTTCTGTTTTCTTTCATTATGTTAGAGGAGGGCAAACGAGCTTACTGATACGAAACGAAAAACGTCTGTTAATATTTAAGATTACTCATTACAGATACATATTATTAATATAAACGAATTTAATACATAAAAAATTGAAGAGAAGACAAGTTATCTAGCCGATGATAAATGGTTACTAACATCTGGAACTCACGATACAAAAGAAGTTGTCACACCAGCCATGAAGGGAAAGGGGAGGGGAGAAAAAGGGAGGGAAGTTTTTGATAAATTTGTGGCACCGTGATGCAACTGAGATGGGCCCTTTAAGCATGATGATAGTCCATACAAGATATGCTGAATGAAGGTTTGGACATACTTTTAGGCTGAGAAATGTGCATAAATGTCTGTTCTTACTTCTCTCTTTGGTGTTAAGTCAGTCAGTATGACATGGCTATATGACTACATCAATCAAAATGAATTCTTACTTACTCAAAACTTTTATTGCATTCCTTACATACATAGCCCTTAAGTGTCTGTTTATTTGTAACTTCTTCAGTATCCTTTGGCTTCTCCAAATCCTGTTCAGATGTTTAATATTTAAATATTTTTTTCTATAACATATTAAATAACTAGGGGCGCCAACAAACCCTCAATTTCGACTCGCTGTGCTCCTGAAATCTTGGGTGCCGTTTGCATATTGAGCGAAGCGAGCCCAGAGTATTGACTCATCGTTTCCCATTAATTTCAATGGGATATACATTTTTTGACATGATATTTAAAAAAGTTTTTTTTTGAGGACATTTTTCAAATTTTTTTTCATAAGAACCATCACCTAATGTGTGTCGTTTTGATTGCAAAGTTTCATAATTTTCCGTTAAGTAGTTTTCGAGCCAATTCGTGACAAAGGATGTAAAAAGTCTCCAGGAAAACGCTCTGCTCACTTCGTTCACTTCGCTCAATAAAATAATATATAAGGACATATAACAGTGATAAACCATAAGGTAACTCACCTCTGGATGTAATTCTAAATTATGTTTTTTCAAATCATTAGAATCCTTAAACACTAGAAAGCAAGACTCACATTTGCTTGAAGTAAAGTAACAATGGTCTAACATTTGTGATCTTCTTCTTTCTAACATATTGTCTTCTGTCATTTCAAATGTGGAACATTCAACCTCTTTGCTATTTTTATTTTTTTCTTTTAATGTAATATTATTTCCTTCTTTACAGCCAGAACTATTTTTTAATTCCCCTCTAATAAAAAAAGGTTGTAAAGGTTCTATGTCTTTTGTAAATAATTCAGCTAAGGGAATGTCATCTGAATCATTTTCTGCTTTAATAAAACTAAGATCAGGTCCACAGTCAATAAAATTATCAGGTATGAAATCATTTTCTACAAAATCATAGTTATTTTTGTTTTTATAATATTGCAGTTTCGATAAGCTATTTGGTATTTTTCTCTGGAAACAATCATATTAATTATATTAAGCTTTTATTTAAATTAATTTTTTAACTGCATACTCACACAATTCCAACCGGCAACAAGACCAGATAGGTGTTGCTGAGCGAGACATGCCCTGTCTCTGAACTTACATAGCCTGGCCATTAGAGCCTCACATTCCCAACATATTGAGAAGTTTGCAGCACCTTTATTAAATATTGCCTGATAACAAATATACATGTTGAGTAGTGTAAAACATGTATGTATGTGTGTATGTAACTAACATTTTATTTTTGTATCTAATAAGAAGTAACTCAACTTCAATTTATTGAATATTGCCCTTATAATTATTTCATTTTAGTTTTATTTTGATAAATATCTTTAATCTGTTACATATTGGTATAGTTTTGTCTTATGATCCAGTATACGAGGAGAATTATTTTTTTAATAGAATCTTAGTCTTTTGTTTTCCTATAAAATATGTATTAATAGGTTTTCTCAATTAAATAAACCAGTATGAAGGGAAGTTCCACATCTCACCTCGTACGCATCGAAATTGTAGGAAAGTAGAAAGAATAGATTATTTACACCATCCTCCACACGACACAGATTTTTAAGTTTTCTATCAACACTTAGACAAGTACAACAAACAGTTTTTAACGTTATTTCAGTAATTTCAGTCATATTAATATTTCTGCACTATTTCATAAACATTAATCTATATTTAAGCCTCTAATAGCGTTTTGTTTTGATTTTTGTTTGTTATTATTTATGGCTTAGATAAGAATTTGAGATAACAATTGTGATTTGTGATTAGAGTTTTGACATATAGAGTACTGATATAGATAGTATAGGGAGATTCACTTATCATCGATATTTCGAACTTATCGAAGTTTGACATACGATATACTGGATTCAATCAATGTTTTGACCAATAATTTTTATATTATCGATGTATTTAAAAAAATATCGGATCGTTTATGTTCAAAGGCTGCTCAAATAGTCAAAAAGACTAAGTACACTTTTATCTCTACAAAGTCTGTCTAAAGAACATTGATTTTTATGGGTTCGATAAAAGTAAGTATTTTTAGGTAAATCTTAGTCGAGCGAAGCGAGCGTAGCGAGCGGAGCGTTCTACTGGAGACTTTTTCACATTCTTTATCACGAATAGGCTCGAAAACCACTTGTTCGAAAATTATGAAATTTTGCAATCAAAAAGACATATTAGGTGAGGGCTTTAAAAAAATTGAAAAAGTTAAAAAAAAAAATTATAAAAAAATATCATGTCAAAAAACTGATATACACTGGGCTCGCTTCGCTCAATATACAAACTGTACCCGAGATTTCGCGAGCGCAGCGAGTCGAAATTGAGGTTGGCGCCCCTAGTATTTACTTCTATCGTTAATATTCTTTCTATCCTTTAGTTGGTCACAATCCTAAAAATAGTTGTGTTCTGGGCATCTACTACAAGCTCCCACAAGATGTTGTTAATTATTATTTCAGTAAATAGTTTCAAAAACAGATTAAATAAATTTTGCAGTGAAGTTCAGCGATTATGTGATGAGCTTAGTGTGTGACTTTTTACCTAGCATGTCGATATATTGATAATGTTAGGTTCAGATATTTTATACCGAATAAATACTTCAATACATTTTTCAAGTGCATACCTCTGAGTTAGTATGTTTCACATAGTTTTGGTATTATCATTATTAGTTACAGAGTTACAGTAAGGCTTACAAGTCATGAGGAATTATCGCTGGTAACTAGCCTACATCTTCTCCCGAGCACATGCCATCTACACGAAGATTCATGATCCGTCGGCGCTACTATACTAGACTTTTTTATATTTATAATTGTATTTGTATAATTTAGATTATTTAATTGTTTTTGTCTATGTTGGAAATATAAAGTAACATAATAATATTGAGTAAGTTAAACTATTTCTGTTCACAAAGGAATCAAAAGTTTGGAGATCTTTTAATAACTTTATTCAAGAAGCACACAATAGTAGGTATCATTAAAACCCAAAACTATGTGCATTTTAAAGGATTTAAAGAGAAATTATTATATTATTATTATTAGACCACTTATTAATATTATCTAGATTTCGATTTAAATTCTTCGATGCAAGTAATGTTTTGGCATGGAATTTTAACAAAAGTTGTGTATCAGCATACATGTGCTGCAGAATGAATTCAATACATTTTACCAAATGAGCCATTACTCAATACATTTTACCCATTTTGTCTGTAATGATAAATAGCTGACAGGTATTTATATCAAACGTAAACAAAACAAAAATTTAGAGTGTGGCCACATTACACTCTAAATTTTTGTTTTGTAAGAGAACTTATTTTAAAGAAAATCACAAGAAAAGCAGGGAGATAACTTAAGAGATCAGGGATCTATACGCGCCTGTACCATGCAATTCAAATTATCTTTATTCAAGTAGGTATTTACACGCGCTTTTGAATCGTAAATTATTACAATACAAAAAAATGTCAGTGTAGTCAGTCCGTGAGTAAGCTACCACCGGCTCGGAATGCTGCTCTGTTGAGAAGAGCCGGCCAGAAATTCAACAGTTGCTTTAACAATACTTACTTATTTACATACTTTTACAACAGCTACTACGCCCAAAATATGCATAGATGCATTCTCTTCAGAGCGTTGAAATAATTTCTCAAATCATAACAGATATTTGAAAATGTCTATAATATGTTCTGGCATTGTAGGCTTATTTATTTATTAAATTAATTTTTTTTTTTCCTATGTATAATCTTGCAATCGGCTGGTTGGCCATAAGCAGATCAGTTGCGTGTGTTTATGGCGTGTGAGACGAACCACCCAGTGGTGATTTCTGTCTCTTATTATTTGGGGCCTTTAGGCCCTAGTTTTTGAGTTGTCCCAAACATGCTGCCGTTTCAGGCGTCTCGTCTCCAGTGGGTTAGTCAGGTTTGTGGCCAATAGGTTGACATGATTCTTAAGCCTTGTGTTGTAAGACTGTCCTCTTAAGTATTTCATCCTTGACAGTGTCTATGTGTAGGTATTCGTGGATATCTGACATTCGGGTGAACCACGGCGCGTTGGTTATTGTTTTGAGAACGTTGTTCTGAAACCGTTGCAGTATTTCGATGTTAGAGTTCTTGGCAGAACCCCACAGCTCTATTCCGTACGTCCATACTGG
Source organism: Melinaea menophilus ssp. n. AW-2005 (assembly GCA_918358695.1). NCBI lineage: Eukaryota > Metazoa > Arthropoda > Insecta > Lepidoptera > Nymphalidae > Melinaea > Melinaea menophilus. The sequence continues at coordinate 6,991,658 of OU911053.1, read as the reverse complement.
TTTTAATATTGACTTGTATATGATTAGTTTGTTTGTCAACGACAAATTTGTTCCCCTACCAATCAGCCAGAGTAGGGACCGAAACCTGATGTTGAGTTCATCTCTTTTAGCCTGTATATGCTTTTTCCAAGTTTGTCGTCTATCTAGGTGCATTCCAAGATATTTTGCAGTCTCTCTCTTTGGTAGGATATCCTCTCCTAGTTTGACGTCCGCGCAGTCGCCTTGACGAAGGGTGTATGTAACATGCACTGATTTGGTAGCGCTCGCTTTAATTCGCCATTTTTGCATCCAGTCTTGTAATTTGTCTAGGTGTTTTTGAAGTCGCTTGGACGCATTTATTGGGCATGCATCGTTACAAAGCGCAGCCGTATCATCCGCGAAAGTAGCTGACAGTATATTGTCGGTTTCCGGTATGTCTGCTGTGTAGATTAGGTACAGAGATGGGCCCAGAATAGAGCCTTGTGGCACACCAGCTTCTATGTCGTGGAATCCTGAGTAGGAGTCGTTAACTCGGACACGGAAGGTTCGATCCTCGAGGTAGGATTTCATAAGTAAGTACATGCTATGTGGTAGTACTTGCTTGAGTTTAAATAAGAGTCCAGTATGCCAAACTTTGTCGAACGCTTGTTGCACATCAAGGAATACAGCAGAGCAGTATAGTTTCCCCTCCAATGCCTTTCTAATTTGATCAGTGACTCTATGAACCTGTTCTGTGGTAGAGTGTTGGCTTCTAAATCCAAATTGGTGTGCTGGAATGCTCTGATTTTCGCTTAGGACGGCATTGAGCCTTACAGAGATGATTTTTTCAAATACCTTAGATAGTATAGGCAGAAGGCTGATTGGTCTGTAAGATGACACTAGATGGGGGGGCTTGCCAGCTTTAGGAACCATTATTATTTCTGATACTTTCCACACTGATGGATAGTGTGATGTTCGTAGTATGCCATTGAACAATTGGGTGAGGAAGACAATTGCTTTTTTAGGGAGTTCTCGTAGCACTTCCGCAGTAATCAAGCAGAAACCTGGTGCTTTCTTTAATTCGAGTCTTTTAATGGTACTTATAACTTCTCGCGGTGTACAGCTCCTGATTGGAAGGCTTAGTTGCAAGTCAGATTCTATTCCTTGAATTATTTCTGCATCGATGTCACCAGACGGTGGCTTGAACACATCGTTTAAGAACAGACCAAATGCAATGGCGCGTTCGTTATCGTTTCGAGCCCATTTACCATCGCTAAGTTTTAGAGGATGTTGCATTTCCTGTGGTGCCGTCTTTCTTGATTTTACTGCTTTCCAAAGCGAATAGCCATCCTTATTTGTTGTGGATAGGTTTTCCAATTCGTTTTGAAGCGTGTCGTTTTCTACTTCCTGTAAGTACTTCTTGAGTTCCTCAGATGCTTCGTTGAGCGCCTTCTTATCAAGACGATGCCTGCTGAGATGCCATACTCGTCTAAGCCTGCGTTTTTCAAGGACCCTTTCTTTGACTGCGATTGGTACGTTTCTACAAGCCTTATACGACTTCAGGTTTGGAGTAGACAGCCAAGCTGCACTTTGGACACTGTTTGTGAAGGCTAGTGCAGCTCTATCAATATCATCAATACTTTTCAGGGGAATTTTCAGGTTTAGGTGATGTTTTAGGTGTTGCCTGAAGCAGTCCCAATCGGTACCTTTGTTCACCAAAAATGTTTTGGATGGTCTCTCTATCAGCATGGTACTTAAGCTCGCTATAACAGGAGTGTGATCTGAACCGCTATCATCACAACTGTCCACTTTTAGGTATAGATTACCAAGCCCTTTGTAAACAAAGAAGTCTAACAAGTCTGGATGTTTGTTAGGGTCTGTGGGCCAGTATGTCGGTGCACAGGTTGTGAAGACTGAAGCGTTATTTCTGTCTACACTGCACTTTAGCTCTCTACCGCGAGTGAGTTAAATTAAATTAATAATGAAAAATGTGTCAAAATCGATACAATATTTAAGTCATGACAGACGTTTTTTTTAATTTTCCCGCCCAATAGTAATGTCAGTATATACTAGGCCTCTATACTTGTATTCAGCCAATTCTATGATTATTATGCGTAACCAACAACAAACAATTAGTTTGCTGAAACAAGATTGTAATTTGTAATATTTTGTTATATAACACATGGTAAGTTAAACAACAGGGTACAAAAAACTTTTATTTATTAAATTATTATTAATATTACAATAAATTTCGTTCATTATATAGTGAGGTGACGCCATAATTAAAATTTTAAACAAAACAGTTAGGTATCTTGAAGTAAAATAATTAAAAAAAAAACTAATTTTGCTGCCTAGGACTCTGCAGTTAATATTGTATTGTATCCTTGAAGAAAACATGATACTGTTTGATAATTCGATACTCTTAATGATTATTTAAATTAATAATAATCATAATCCGTCCATTCGTCCGTCCGTCCCTTTATATATAATCAGGTGTGCGCGTGTCTCTTCCCGGCGGGTGCGTGTAGTCTCCGGCGCCTCGCGGGGGGCGGGGCCAGGCCGGCGTGCGCCTGCGCCGCCACCAACATACCCAGCTGACACTGCGCCTACACACAACCACAGTATAATATCATACACACACGCACACGCACACACACACACACACAAAACACCAATACAATATCATACAAACAATACGCTATATTAAAAAAAAATACCCTTGTTCAATTAACCTTTACAATGGAAATGGAATTTATATTTATAATATTTTTAACAAAACAAAGTTGATATATACGATGTTTGTATTGTACCTCCTGGTGCATTTCCTTGGCCATGGTGTAGACGCTGTGCGAGCTGCTGTTGTACAGCAGCGCGTTGGACAGCATCAGGAGCACGTCGCGTTGGAACTCGGCCGTCGTTCTGTACATTATATATCATCATATATATTATTGTTTTCTCTCTCAATTTAATTCATCATCTCATTACTACATTGTAAATTAAGATTTTTTATTTTTTCAGCAATAACCGCGTTTTAGTATTAATCCATTAGGCAATGTTGTTACAGAGGTCATTGACCCCTTAACGTACCGTATGTGTCCTCCGTCGATGTTCCTCCGTATGGTGGTGAGGTCCATGGGTCTCCTGACGGCTGCGCTGTACCCGGGGGCCTCTTCGTCGGTTATGGCGCGCACGAACAGCGACGCATATTTGTGAGCGCACAGCCTGGGGGTAATACTGTGTGTATTGCATCTCTCTCTCTCTCCCTCTCTAATTATGTGTATCTCTTGTTATATGGTCGTATAATATATAATACAAAGGTTTTTTTTTCAAACGTATATTTTTGTGTGTGCGTGCATGCGTGCGTGCGTGTGTGTGTGTGTGTGTGTGTGTGTGTGTGTGTATGTGTGTGTGTGCGTGCGTGCGTGTGTGTGCGTGCGTGTGCGTGTGTGTGTATGTGTACGCGTGTGTACCTGCTGTAAACGAGCATGACACTCTTCCTCCACAGTCTGTGTTGTCTCTCCTGGTCGCTGGCGGACGGAGAGTCCGGAGCGCTCTCTGATCCGGAACAAGCTGACACACATAAAACATATATATATATATATATAATATAATGTGAGCCGATTATATTATAAATTGTAATTACAGTTGATATTTAAGACTTTCATGGGTGGTACCAACTATACGACGGACGGATAATAACGGATTGTTCGCTTTTGTATAAAGCATCCGTTCCATTTTTATCAAGTTCCCAGTTCAAGAGAAATTAATTTGAATAAATTTTAAATATGCATACTAAATTCACAATAGTATACAATGTACTTATAGCTGATACCGCATATAATTTAATATTACCGCATATAATCAAATATTTCTAGTATACACTCACTTCTTGAGTCGGATTTCTTTTTTCTAGAATAATCTCTTTTCTTCTTCCCGTCCTTTTCTTCCTCTCTGCTCAACTAAAATTCATATTACATATATAGAGTAGTTTTTTTTTAGCATTGCCAGTTAAGTCCTGTTATAATAGCTCCAGACGTTTTAGAGATTTAACCGGAACAAATAAATATATATATATATATATTGTTTTTTATGTAAGTACCGTATATACTTGCATATTAAAGTGAAAACTTGGAATTACAAACGGACACTAAATTTTATTTATATGTATATATTATGAGTTATTCTCACCTCCATAGGCGTGTCGTCGTCGGTCTCTGTGTGTGTGTCTTCTTCGACTGTCTCCGACTTCACTTCCTCTTGCACCTCCTCTTTTATCATCGCCTTTAATGGTATTGAGTCCTGACACGGACAAACATACATTTTTTAACCTTATTATATATATATATATTCTTTAATTTACGCATTTTTAATAGAATTTCAGTTAATTTATAAAATTAAGAATTAATTCATGAACATAGGTATTTGAGTTGTTGAAAAAATTTATCCATTAACCAATATAATTAAACCTAGTCATTAATGATGCTACTTAGAAATAGAATGTCATGTTACATTAGTCACCTCGTCTTCTTCCTTTTTGGTATCTTCTGTGACTTCCTTAATTTCTGCTTCTTTGGTTTCTGTGACTTCTTCTTTTTTGTTCTCTTCTGTCTCTTGTGCCTCTGGTTCTGGATCTGGCTGAGGTTCTTCTTCTAATATAATAATTTGTATAAATAATAATAATATTTTTACAGTAAATATATTTGAGCAATTATACATACATGATGTATATTGACTACATTAAAAAAAAGTTAAACTGATTTTGATAAAAATTTCACAGATTATGCAAGTCCTAAATTAAACATAGACAACTATTTTATTTCAAACTTTCAAAACCAATATTCAAAGTTAATATTGTAAATTATTACTAAATAAAGAACAAAATCTAAAATATGTTACGACCAGACAGATTATGATCAAATCTAATCTAATTATCAAATCCCAGACATAACTTACCTTTAATTTCTTCTTTAATATCTTCAGGTGGTAAAGGTATATCCTGTGGGTTTGTGATATTTTCCTCTGGTTGCTCAACTGGTGGCACAACTTGTTGCTCGACTGGTTCCTCTACCGGTTGCTCAACTAGTTGCTCGACTTGTGGTTCAGCAGCAGCCTCGATTGTTGGTTCAACCACATCTGTTGTTGTTTCTTGAGGTGGTTCTTCTTGAATTTTACTGAAATAATGTTTTTTTGTAAAAAAACGTATGACCAGGCAGTTTCCGAGCGTGGTGGGTTATATTCCACAACTGAATATATTATTAATAAGATACCTACATTTCTTCGACTTCCTTGTTATCTTCTGGTAGTTTCTCTTCTATTTTCTCTTCTTCGTTTATAACCTCCGGTTCCTTTATTTCTTCTTTAATCTGTAAAATAAATGTTAATGTGAGTTACAGACTTAAATACATATATATGTATTTTTATATAATATATAATCCTTATTTTTGTTTGTGTGTTGTATAATTTTATAGATTTTTCCTATATGTTTCATCTAAGTATGTACTCAACCAGACATCTTAGTTACCTTAGTACCGACATTGTCAAATGAATTGATAGGAAAATTTTATATTATATATCATTATATTGTAATAAATAAAGACACCTTCTGTTCTTCCTGTATAACTTTGATTTCCGGCGTCGGGAACTTGACTTCTGGAAAACTTATCTTAATATCTTCCCTCTCTACCTCTTGCTGCTCTTGGTTTTCTACTATTTCATCTAATTGTGTTTCTTCGGGCTGAAGCACAGAAATATAAAAAAAATATATATAGAGGTAATGTTTGTAAATTGAAAACTGCTTTTCCCATATTGAAATTGAAGGATAAGGGCTGTATATTATCCAGTTAAATTATAAAGCCATCTGTCCCTTACTTTAAAAGTAGGAGAGAAAGAAAAAGAGGTATAAAGAAGTAACAGAAGGACAGTATGGAGACCTCCCTATTTAAAGCCTTCTATATATAAAGTCACAATAACATTTAGTTATAAAAGTATTTCTTAATAAGAGCTACCGGACATCAAACAAACTACTTCCTACCATTTTCAATTCTGTATTTACTGTCTCTGGAGGAACTTCGTGTGTTGTTTCTTCCTGTAATATACAATTATGTTAATTATACAAATTAAAAAGATTTTCGAATCCAAATTAATAAACTATCCATTTTTAATTGCAATCTAAATATGAAATAAAATAATAATTTTATAACCTCAATATCCATAGGTTCAGGTATTTCAGCGACTTGTACCTCAGGAGGGACTTCGGTTTCTTTCTTTGGCTTCTCAGTTACGCTGCAAATATAACATTTTAATTATTATTATTTAGTCTTATTATAAATATACCTATAAATGCGAATGCGAGTTATATGATACACTTGTATATTGCAGGTGAAGTCGCGGACAATGACTAGTAACAACGTCCTCACCGTACTCCCTTGTGCATGGCGGTAACCGGCGGTATGTGTATGTCTATATCACGGAATGCATAAACATCTTCTGCTTTTATTTCAATGTCATCAATGTCTACTGCCGGTACTGAGGGCTGGGACCCCGCTGGAATATGGAGTTACATTTATTATATATATATTACAATACAGATCTAATAATAAATACAGTAAGTGTGCATAGCAACGACTTTAGTGTCAAAATGTCACTGCTCCCTGTCACATTACAGCTGGCCTCTTGACAAGAGACGTCAAAAGGTCGTTGACCTCTGTACCTTGCAGCTGATGTTCTATCTGCACAAGCTGGCTCTTGATGTGCTCGATGGCGGCGCGCTGCGGGTCAGGTGCCTCCAGGAGCGACGACAGCGTGGGCGCGCCCGCCGACGGAGACACCGTGTCTGTAATATATAGAAGTAGCCTGAGTTTCTAAGCCTCCTTTTAACATCAGCTATCTCCTGGTGAAAGTCTGATTGTAGTATTACAAATTGTCAAATGCATTTAGTGAAAGTTGTTGATTTAGATTTACAAATAGACAGCTCAAGTTTATTTACTAGTGGTGTACTAACCGACAAGACTGGCAGGGTGCGGTATGTGCTGGGGCGTGGTCACCACTGGAGAGGATTTCAGCAAAGACGTCAGCAGTGGCGAGGAAGGCGGCGCAGGGCTCGCTGAAATCAGACAATCTCCATCTCACTTTAACAACAAATCACTATGTGGCACTGTCTCTGTCACTCCGATATATAGACATTTTAATAATGGTCCTTGTCTTATATTGTGATGGATAGTGTTTTTCAATAAGTAATCAGTCTTCTATCACTCACCAGCAGGGGACGTTGTCTGCGGTCGCCATGTACGCTCCGCTCTGGCTCGTCTCTCCTCTCTCTCTTTTAGCCAGGCGGCGCGCCTAGCGTTCTCTCGCTCTCTCGCTCGTTTTGCAGTCTCTATACCCGACCATAGTTCTTGTATACGCTCTTCTGAGGTTGACGTGTTGCGAATTTCATTAATTTCATTCTGAAATATTTTATAGTATTTACTACAAATTGGCCACATTGGGCCAACTTTGATTATGTAATTTTCTTTTGTTTTTAAGATTTATGGCCAAAGAGATAGCATTGGGTTATATTTGTCCAATATACTTTAAACACCTACCAAGTGACAGCAAATGTTTATGAAATTTACCAATAACCATGTCTGTTTTCTAATTATTAAATAAAAATTTGTTACTTGTTTAAGATAATAACATTATAACATTTAATAGAACCAGTAACCAGAACCCTAGTAAAAATTAAAATAAATATGTGCAGAAATTAGGAAATTATAAAAAAAATTACAAAATTATATTATTTATTAGAAGATTAGAAAGTAATTTGTTAAGATCTCAATTAACTGATATTTTTATGTGATGTTATTTGGTTTTCATTACAGATTGAAAAAAAAAACAAATTAGAATTTAAGGATAGGAAAGGAAAGAGCAAAGCTTTTTAGCATTCCATGAATTCACCATGCAGGTGTCGGACCCATCACATTACAAGACAAGGAGCGCAAACAATGCCTGGGACTTGTGACCCAGGTGTAGGTTTAAGAGGCCCCTTTACTATGCACATACATGCTAACCTTCACTATTCACGCTCCTCTCCCTACCTAACCAAATATCATAAGAACCTACTAAAGCCACCTTTGAAATACGTTCTAGAAATTAACTGATGATTGTTCTAGAAAAATCGAGATCCTTAAATAAGTTGTAAAGAGATCTTACTGTTATACCTCTCGCTCCTACTTCTACAAATTAACTATACAATTATTCCTGATCAGTTTGTTACATAGTTCGTAATACTTGTTAAGCTTACATGGATGATCTTTGGGTATGTTGGTTTCCCAGGGTATAGTAAGCTCCACAAGTATAACGCGCCTTAGTTGTTTTGAGTACAGGAATAATTCCAACCTAGATGACGAAACACAAACATGCCCGGGGATTTTGTATTTTGTTAACAGTTATATCTTAATATATAAAGCACAAAGACACTCACTCACTGACTCATTCATCGCTCTACAGCCCACACCTAGAAAGCTGAAATTTGGACAAAAGACTCCTGACATATTGAATAGGTGCAATGAAAGGATTTTGCAAAGCACCAAACCGTTCCAAAGTTACAGCTAAAAAACTGCAACGTTTAACCCCCCCCGCTCTCTCTTCTCCAATTGCATTGCAGTAGAAATTAAAATGATTTGGCCTCTCACTATGTTTATTCGTAGGATTAGGGATCCGTAACTCACATACAGTTTGTGAGCATTTGTGATTATTTTCTATTTACCTACATACAGTATGTGATTATTTTCAATTTACCTACATACAGTTTAAGATTATTTGTGATTATTTTCAATTTACCTACATATAGTTTAAAATTATTTGTGATTATTTTCAATTTACCCACAAACATTTGGTGATTATTTGTGCTAATTTTCAATTTACCCACATACAATTTGTGATTAATTGTGATTATATTCTATTTACCAACATAGTTTGTGATTATTTGTGATCATTTTCTATTTATGTACGTACATATGTGATTATTTGTGATTATTTTCAATTTACCCACATACAATTTGTGATTCTTTGTTATTATTTGTCCAGCAAAGCGGGCGGGAATCAGCTAGTTTGTAATATTATTGAATGTATAAAAATGGTTTTCATTTCTGAACAATTCAAGAATATGTACATCTGATTTTATTATATACTACTAAGAACAAGTATCTATTAACATTAAATGATTTATTGGTAATTAGTAATGATTTTATATGACCTTAACAAATATACCTTCAATTGTTCGTACTGACTGTTCATATCAGTTACAGTATTTTGTATTTCTTGAATCCGTTGTTGCGTTAATTGTTTCAGTATGCTCTCTTGAGGTGTTTCAACACCACCTTCGGAGTTGCGTTTTTTACGTTTTGGTGTTTCAACATGTTCTAGTAGTGCGCCATATTGTGCAGCACAACTGAAATATTTATTATAATTAAATATATTATGATTCGTCAGTAATATGATGATTACAGATCATATATTAAAACTTTTTATTATACTTCATTTGTTATTATATTTTAAAAAGGTGGCTATTCTTTAGAGCTTCGAGAGGTTCAATCACCTAATCCTACAATATTCAGAGATGTGTCATGACTAAATATTTATTATCTACCTTTTCTGTGAGTACCAGTCCGGAGGCCTATTAGTTTCGCCGACAGTCTTTAAAGCTCTTGAAACAGTCATCCAATTCTGATCGCCGCTTCTCACAACTGCAGATGCTAGACATAATTGTTCCCTGACGTTCCAAGTATCTAGTGGCACTCGTTTTAATTGCAAGCGCTCTTGTATGGAACTCATTTTTATTAACAAATATACACAAAAACAGAAAATCTACCGCGTCGGTAGAGATAACATTGTCAATTAAGTTTGAGATCTGTCATTTCAGATTTGACATTTATTGCTTATAAGGTTGACTCAAAATAAGACAACGGCTATAAGCCATGGATACCACTATAATTGAGAGAAACGAGCGTAGCGAGCGCAGCGTTCTACTGAAGACTTTTACACATTCTTTGTCACGAATAGGCTCGAAAACTACTTGACGGAAAATTATAAAATTTTGTAATTAAAAAGACACATATTAGGTGATGGTTATAAAAAACATTTTTGAAAAATGTCGTAAAAAAAAAATATTCTTTTAAAATGTCATTTCAAAAAACTGATATCCCATTGAAGTCAATGGGAAACGATGACTCATCACACAGGGCTCGCTTCGCTCAATATGCAAACGGCACCCGAGATTTCGTGAGCGCAGCGAGTCGAAATTGAGAGTCTGTTGACGCCCCTAGTGTTTATATACTAATGTGTAATGACTCATCGTTGTGGACGATGTCGGTAAAGTAGATGGGAAATCAGTTTTTTACATGACATTTTGAAAAATTTTTTTTTACTTTTTTTAATTTTTTTTTTAATTGCAAAACTTCATAATTTTCCGTTAAGTAGTTTTCGAGCCTATTCATGACAAATAATATATAAAAGTCTCCAGTAGAACGCTCCGCTCGCTTCGCTCAATCACTTATATTTATATCTCGTATCAGACTGGCTCGAGTATCACTTATATTTATGTCCCCGGGGACTATAACGCGTATAATACCGATTGGCCACGTGCCATCGCTTACAAGGGGTGGTCTGTGTTAAACTTTGCCTGGTTTATCCCAGTCGTTTAAGACAAGTCAGTAGATTGGGATGGAAAGCGGTCCAGCGTATGAAGCTTGGGCTAATGCATTACTAAAGATTCGAACTCTACGAGTTCTGCACAGAATATATAAACAAGTCTAAAGATTCTTCAAACGGTAAATCACTAGAGTTCAAACATATCAAAATTGGGGCTCAGCTGGCAAAGTACTTGTCTGGCACGAGCAAGTTCTGGGCGCTTGCAAAAGCCACTCTGGGAAACTTTTGTCAGCCGTCCCTTCCGTCATTTTGCACGGGGAATAACTCTCTGGCCCATATGGGAAGAAGAAAGCTGATCTCTTGGTCACTATTTTTACTTCAATCTCTACTTTAGATGACCAAGGAAAGCCACCACCTACCATCCCGCGGCATCAGGCAAAAAATTATCCGATAATCTCTATTTATCTGGAGGTTCATAAGTCGAGTAGGCCGGATGGCACTTCCCCAATGGTAGCACCAAGTGCCGCTGAGTTGACTCCAATGCTAAGGCGTCTATTTCGATACTCCTACCTAATAGGCGTAGCAGCTGTGTTTCTGGATCAAAAGGCCGGGAACGCTTTTGCGATGTTGGGTGTCCCACAAAAGATATTTTTTGTTTAAAATTTTTTAATTTGTTATTATATTTGTTGTATCAGTGGTTACCTCACCCAGTGACGATGCTTGGAGTTTGACTAACGACAAAATTTTATAATAAACGCAAAAATATTTTGAAATAACGTATCTTTACTGCATAATATCCCTGTTCTGACTGTTTTTTAAACTTTAAAATTTTACATATTTAATTTTTTGACATATTTTAATTATAAGTATAAAGGCAGAAGTCATTTAAAGTGCTTTATATGTTAATCGTTTTGATGTAACGACTGTAATGGGAATACCAAAAATTATGGTCGACAAAGAAATCGAATACTTCATTTATAAAAAACATTAATTAAATAAATTTGAGGGGCAGCAAGTGTCTGAGAAACAGTAATAAAAAGCCCACTTGCAGCAGTTTTTTAAACTGCTCCGCCATTAAAAAAAACTCAATTATAAACAAATTATTTATTAGTTTATAAATGTCACAGCAACTTATATACTAGTTTTAGTTTAGAAATGAAGTGTATATAATAATAAAATGCTTTGGTACCTTGTTTAAATATTATTTACTTAATACATAATTTATGTAAAATATAATATAAAGTTTTAGCATATTTACACTATACTTACAATAATAATTGACACTTCCTACCAAATAATGACATTGGCAGAATAATTTCTGACATCTACTCTGTAAATTTCTATAAAAGAGCAAGAAATAGTTGAACGAGTTTTGTATTCTGGATAAAAAGTTTAACTTTCCAAATCAATAACAGAATGATTAGTGGTTACGAAGTTCTCAATTTCCATATCCCTTAACTTTTGTTTATGTTTAGAACCTCCCAAGTGACCACTGCTATTAAATACTGTAAACGGAACAGTAACTTTGCAAATCTTGCAAACAAGTTCCTTCAAACTATCAGAAATATCATAGTGTTCATAAATTACTTTAAGTTCAGCGTCGCTCATATTAACCCCAGATGCCTTTACTTTTTCTCTAGCTTCCAATGTAGCATTTTCTTCTGCAGATATAGTGGAATTTTCTACGAATTTTTTAAGATTTTTTAAATGTCTCTTACCTCTCAAATGCATTATCTCCGATTTAAAACCCACAAACACTTTACAGATATTGCAATGAATATCATCATCATTCTGTAACACTAACTGGTGATCTTGTAACAATTTTTCATATTTTTTTATATGATTTTCATTATCAATATGTTTTTGTATAAATACCTCATCTCTTGGTACTAGTACATCACAAACCGAACAGTTCACAAGACCGGGTGATTGTGTCTCTAGCATGGTGTAATTATAGAAATAGTTGTTACCCGACACTGGTGATTCACTTGCTATGGGTTTTGTTAACTTATTTAAATTATGAGACACGCTTTCAATGTGTAACTTTATATCCAAATCAGTATTACTTATCTGTACATCACATATATTGCAGTGATAATAAGAAGTTGTTGGTGATGTATTTGTGTTGGACTCTAAATACTGCATGTGGTCGTTTCCCTTCATATGATACAATTCGTTTCTAACAAAAACAACCTTATCACAAGCATCGCAAAACAAATGATTTTTATCTATTTTACGTATTTTATTCGTTGATAATAAAACGTTATATTTATTGGTATGTTCGGATAAATTAACGTGTTTCTCGAAATCGTCAACGTTAACGACAATATCGCAAATTCTACACGTTGTTACATCCAAATCTATTTGAAATAAGTAATAGAATGGTGATATAGTATTGCATAAGTGTTTCTTTGTGCTTAAATGTTTCTTCAAATTCTTGGTAACAATAAATACATTGCAATGACTACAGAAACTCTTATTTGCTGCTGATTCGTCTTTACCTGTTGTTGAATTGTTATCTGTATCAACCAAATCGCTATATTTATTTTCACTTGAATTTTGATTTGTGGAAGGGTCAGTTTTATTAGTCTTATTGGTCACAAGAGTCCAATTTTCTGAAGATATTGAATTATCTTTGGACTGATCAGGAACCTTGAGAGCCTCTTGTAACAGTCTGAGGTGGCTGGGGTCCGATTTTGTGTGAATGTTGTAATTGTCTATGATAACATTACAAAGCACACAATGCTGCCATAATGGGTAAATCTGAAATATAAATATTACTGTTACTTATTTAAGACAAAGAATTACAAACTTATAACTACTATAAAAAAAAATTGGAGTGTATAGAAAGGAGTAACCCGTGTGCCTTTAAACAAAAAGTATTTACTAACCATATAAATAATATAGAAAAAATATATTAAATTATTCCTACCTCTCTCTTACAATGTACATCTTTGAAAGGTGTGCTGACTCTAAACATGTGTTTAGCGCTCATCATGTGTTCAACTTTATCAATAACTTTAACAACCTCCTTACAAACAACACATTCTAAACTATCATTGGTTTTTGTCTTAAAGCCAAGGAAGTTTTGAACGGCCACCTCCACTCTACTACCACCAACCTCTATTTCCAACCTTTCTTCATTTATAACTGTTAATGTCATTGACATTTTGTATTTATCTTTCAATATATTGAGATAATTCTTTAAATCAAATTTATTATCTTCTTTAACATTTGGTTTAGTCACATTTAAAACATTAGAATCCTCATCGTCATCAGTTTTATCAAAAGTTGTGTATAAATTGAGAAATTCTGATAAACATCTATCTAGAAACACAGAATTTTTATGACCATGTGATTTTTCGTGTGATTTTCTTTCATTTATATTAACAGCGGCGACGCAATGTGTACAGAAATAATTAGATGTATCAACTTCTGTTTCATCGCAGTCGCATCCATCACTTATGTGTTCTTTAATCCTCTCTAATGCAATATTTGCTATTTTTGTATATGCATTGTGTTTTTGGCTTTTCTTGTGTTCCTTGAAGAACTGTTTTGGTACATCCACTTTACACATGTGACACATGGTCGTCTCTACAGCCTTGGTTTGTGGTCTTGAATCCTCTAAAATAAATATTTTAATTTTAACAAGACAATCCATCTTTATATGACCAATGTTATATATGTAATTGATTAATTGATAATAGTAAAAAAAAATGTTTTAAATAATTATAAAATGATAGAATCATCATCAGGACAGGAATCGAACCTGTGATCTTTAGATGTTCGTCCCAGTCGTTGTGACAACTGAGCTAAGTATTACATGTGTAACTTGTTTATAAATAATATGCGTATGTATATTATTAGTTTTTGATATTGCGCGTGTGTGTGTATGCCTGTGTATGTGTGCAGGCGTGCGGTTATTAAACATGACTTAAGTAGAACCAATAACAAAAAAAAAACAAAAATAAAATAAAAGATAAAAACAATAATACCTATGGGTCGTTGGTCAGCAGGCGTATCGTTTATGTGGATAGTAAATTCGCTTAGATCGTCATTATGATCCCAGAAAGGAGTATTGCGTCTTGGTTGGTATGTGATTGGTAGAAGGCTTAGATCTAAAGCGTCTACGGATATCACATATTTTGTATCCATTTCCAAAACTGAAAAATATACCAGTAATATAAAATGTTACAAATATGAACAAGCCTTATGTATTATTAGGTAAGGGGCATTTAGAGACTTAAAGAAAACTTTAGTATTAACAGTAAATATCTACTCTGTGATATACTAATGGGTTTTGATTTGTTTTAAAATAGGACTTGACAGCCAATAAATAATAATCAATCAATGAAATTTATACACTAATTCCCTCAATAACACGGTAGATTCCTGCTGTGTTAAAGGAATAACCTCGTATAACGTGCTCATAGGATCATCATCCTTTGTTCAAAAAAGTATATACCCTGATCTTGATGTTTTTACCGTGGCCTTAGTATTTACTCTAGTTTTCTAAAAAGTAACTAAATATGTATATGTGACTTGCCCGTTATATACAGAAACTGGACTTAAAGCGTTAACATATTTTGAAATTAAAAAATACAATTTATCATAGAATAACCCGTATATAATGCTAGATTCATCAAGGTTAGCAACATGGTAGCTCAATTGGTACATGGGATGATAACCCAGAATGTGCAAGTTCAATTCTTACTGGATGGATAAAATTTTTATACAGTATTTTTTTTTTATTTGTTACATATTAACTTGATATGTAAAATCATTATTTATTATATAATCCTTATGATATCATGGAAAAGTGAAGTCTTTTGGCACAGCCCTGTCTAAAGATGCATGCTTTGTATGTAGAAGTGCTTGAAGTTGAGATGAATAATAGTTATTAATAATTAATATAAGCTTAGCAGAGCAGAGAAGTCTTGTGATAAAATAAATGGTGTTGATGATCTGAGTTTATGCTCCGGCAACCAGGCACCAAACTTCATAAACCGTTCACTATAACTCTTAATTCAACATTTTTTCTTTTCAATGCCTCTTATATAGTTTAGTTTGTGTTAATAGTTTGCTAGAATTCAAGTCACATAACCTTGTAAAAGTAATTCTTTTTATATAATATATTCTTAATATATAATCAATATAAGTATCAATCAAGTGTATTACAAGTAATCTATGTGATAAAATATCAATTATTTTTACAATAAAATTTAATCTTATCATGGTACAAGTAAAAAATGTTGATCAATTTCAATAAGAAATTTAGTTTTTTAATGAAATGCAGACAAAGGTTAGATCAACAACTTTAAATCTTATCACAATATTAAAGTGTTTTACAAATACTATATAGATATTATGTTCATACTAAAAATATATAAAGATCCTTTGTGTTATTAAAAATAATCAGAATAAAAAAAAATACAAATAAAATGAATAAATAGTTGTCACTATTATAATATTGTGTGTATAACATTGTTTAACATGGATGTAGCATTGAAATTGATCTCCAAATCATTACATTGAAGATTGATTTATTTATATTAAAACAATAACAACATAGAATCCTTTATGTTAAGGATAAAATAGAAGCATCATATAAAACTGAAGGTGACCAACGCAGACATGGAGTGTAGAATAATATAGTAAAGAGGTATAGCAGTCTCTATAGAGATTACACGTAAATATATAAGACATGGATATTGTGATGACCTCAAACACTTAATGTTAGATTGATAAAGAGTTAGTTAAAAAGATGTGTTGCCTTGGGACACACATGATAATTTAGTAAAACAATGTAACATATAAGCTATTTTAATCAAGATACGATAAACTAAATTTATAAAAGAATATTGATAAATAGAAATATGTTAAATTCTATGTAAATAATAGTCATAAGTCGACAAAAAAACGAACTTACCTGGTTGATGTTAATTATCTTATGAAAAACTTATGTGGACTTTAATTATTGTCTTGATTTGTATCGTAATTTGTTTTAAGACTAATCACTGATGTTTATAAAATGACTAAAGGCAATACACAAATAATAATCTGTCACTTTTTTAAACATTGACTATATCATGATTCGTGAATATTACAGACTCAATATAACGCATAAATATACATAAAACTTGAAGTGCTTTGAATCCTTATCCGATTTCGCTATCTACAATCGAGAAATTGATAAACAATAATTATCAAATGACAAGTATGACTTGAGTCATTGTTGGTTTCAAATCACTGCTACGGGACTTTCCTAAAATTAAAGAGGAGTGTTGCCATTGTTATTTTATCCAAACAGCATTAAAAACAAAGTAAAACGAAGTCAAAGACTCAATTGAAATATATATTTTTATAAGGTTGGTTTGAAATTTCACAATAATATCAATGCAATTAAATAATTATAGAAGCAATTTAAAATTTGTTCAATAACGAAAAAGGAGTTTTACTCAATCCCGTTGGGATTACTGGCTTAAACGTAGTTTTGGGATTGACAAAAGTTGTTGGTTTTATACTTTTAATTTCAGATAAGTTAGTTTGATTGATAGAAAGACATATTTTTGGTTTAATTATTAGAGCATTCACATACTAGGGTATGCATCATGTGCGTCAAATGTGATTTGACATTATTGAAACCCACATTGATGTTGTGCTGTGCCCGAATGGGACGTCACTGCATAAGCATAACAGCGGAATACCGCATACACATTAGATAATATCTTAAATGATAAATTTACTCTTGTACACAAAAGTGAAATGTTAATACTTATATATTTTTCCATTCAAATTAGAAAAAAATAATCTTGTTTTTAGCCTGACCAGGACGTCATAAGCGTCGTGTATGTTGGTTTCAACATATTTTCATTATGCCATGCGTTTGTGGATGTTCGAAGGTTTTATCTCTATTCATTGTGGATGATAAATGCTTTTAAATAATAAAACAAAGCTTTGGTTTAATTTAAACGATTATTTGTTGCAAAGTATATACTTTTTTTTTTTTTAACAAATAGTTGCATAAAAAACAAGAACAAAAAACTATGTATATCATAACGTATTATAAATTTATCTTGAGATGAAGATATCTCGCAATGGGAATAGTTAAGTACCACAAGGGTATAAAATATACTCTGTGCCATCATAACTTACCATTCCGATTGCCGTTGTAGTCGTGAGTGCAACAGTGACAATATCGTTGTTCATAAATAATACACATTTTCTAATCAACGGGTTCTGAGTGTCTTTCTACTACAAGTATTTCTTCATATTATTTTGATATATTGGACTATATTTTTAATATTACGCAAGGATAATTAGAAGGTAATATGATGAAATATTTTTAAGATTTACGTATTTTATATTTTTATAAGTAATTTTCAGTTATTTTTTAACAATAGATTAGTGTTAATAGAAATTTTAAAGAACATACAAAGTTCCTAGGGACGAAAAAGAATTACTATAAAATTTTCATTACAATTATTAAAACTAGGTATTATTCAGATATTTAAGTATTTGTATTTAATTCTAACTGTTAGCTAATATTTCATAACTCAGCGTAATCTGTGATAATGGCGCTTGGAACGAAATATAAGCAGAATCGTTCTTTTATGGGCATGGGATATTATTAAAAATTTATCGTATACATACTTTGAATTTATATTATTTTTGAGTTATGGCAATTTCGTTCTTTAACTCCGAAAGTAATTCGATATGGGGATAATTATTTCACAATTTAATCACCGACATTTTACTTTACGGGGATGACCCGACATTTTACTTTACATAAATCGTGATGGATATAAGTACAATAAATTAATATTTTAAATTAACAAATAATCTAGTTGTTTTATAGTATATCTTGTTATATTGTTTTTTCATCTTTAGATTCAAAATATTTGTTCGTTATAGATCAAGTGGTAGCAATGGAGAAAAATATTTTGTCTCAAGAGGCAACTACTTCGAATTCTTCTCTACACACATCGGAAGGTGCGGAGACTGGGATCAATTCGAGTATGTATTATTGTTTTGTTTATGTAACTTATATACAATAATCCCGCCTATAATACGGTAGATTCAGATATTTAATTTTGTTACCATGTACAAAGAATACCAAATACACATACATACTAAGTAGTATGTATTTATTAATATTTAATGAGCGGAGCATCTTTCTTTTTTACATTCTTTGTCACAAATAGGCTCGAAAACTACTTAATGGAAAATTAAGAAGTTTTGGAAAAAAAAGACATACATTAGGGCATGGCTTAAAAAAAATTAAAAATATAATGTTGTTGAGGAATAACCGTCAAAAAACTGATATCCTATTACCGACATTACCGACATTGTCCACAACGATGAGTCATTACACTGGGCTCGCTTCACTCTTAAGTGTGTTATAATTACCTTTTTCAAGTGTATTTCAGGATAAGTACATGAATGTCTTATTTTCTAGATAATGAAAGTGATCCTGTGTGTGTTCCGTGTCCCCTGTGTGCTATCGAGGTGCCGCGACGCTTTATCAATCAACACTATGAAAGTAATAAACACAAAATAAATGCAAAGATCGCTGACATTGCTCTGGGGAGAGTCCAAAAATTACTGAATTGTAAAATTGTTAGTGATATCGATAAAACAGACTCACTCGCATCTTATTTTTGTCCTCAATGCGTAATTTCACTGGATCCAAAAGACAGACAAAGCCACGATGAAACGGTTATCCATAAAAATGCATTATTAGTTGATAAGTTTTTGTATGACATTTATATTTTGTATTCTAATGACGATAGAAATTCTGACATTCCAAGGGAATGTGAAGAGACAGTGTCTATATCAAGTACTGTGATGCCAAACAATGAAACTGATACTTCCTTAAACATTGACGAAAATCCAGCGATAATAATATCTGAAGAAATTGAAGTCCAAAATGGTGACAACATCAACAATGGTGACAACGACAACAATGGCGACAACGACGACAATGGCGACAACGACAACAATGGCGACAACATCGACATTTCTAATGAGAAAATTATAGAAACGGATCCATTAAAAAATAAAAATGATAATTCTAATGTGATCGAAATTAAAAAAACAGCAAATAGTCCTATTACAAATAAAGTTGACATTTCTAGCCCTTCTAATAATTCGTCATTTTGCACTTTTGGATATAATAAACATCAAATATATTGTACGACATGTCGAGTGTATTTACCGAATAATGCAGACAATGTGACGTCACACGAAAGAGGAGTCAAACACAAGGCAATTTTGAGAAAGATCAACAGCAAGAGGAAGTAAGCTTTAAATCCCTACCGTTTTTATCATATTCATTTTATATTTGAATAAAATTATAAATTTGTTTTTTTTTGTCTGCGTCAAATTTACGGTCGATAATTTGACATTTCTACTGTCACAGAAATGTCAAATTATAGTCTGTCATTTTTTTATAAGTTTTTATGGCAAAATATGTATCTTAATCTATGAAGAATTCGTTATTCT
Organism: Melinaea menophilus ssp. n. AW-2005; assembly: GCA_918358695.1. Classification (NCBI taxonomy): domain Eukaryota; kingdom Metazoa; phylum Arthropoda; class Insecta; order Lepidoptera; family Nymphalidae; genus Melinaea; species Melinaea menophilus. The sequence goes on along the minus strand of OU911053.1, from coordinate 6,971,567 downwards.
TGTGATTTTTTAATCTTTTCATGAAAATAACGAGCAGTAAGTCCGTCTAATCCAGTCGACCCGTTATCAAATAATGTAGCAATTGAATTTTATTACTACATATGTTATTTTCTGTTTTTTAAAGTAATTTGTTTTGTTTATTGTTAAAAAATAAAATTGTTTATTATAAAAGAGTATTTTATTTTATGTTATATTCAGTTTTGATACTTAATTATAATTCCAACTCGTGATATTTGTTTACTCATTATAGCTTATTTTAGATTCAATTTATTATTTTGTTAATTTCGAGATCTCACCAATTTTCTGAAAACAATTGATTCTATACTCTCAGTACGCTTCGAAAGAGAAATTGAGAGATTCTGAAGGTAAAATTATTATTTCACATCTTAAATTGCATTCATGGAACATTAGATTTTATAATATAATAATTGAATTTAATTCTGATTATCATAAACTTGGTGCATTTTATTTATTTTTAATGTATAAAGATTGATGAATTTCGTGATAATTTTGTTTTAACGAAAATATAAATAAAATACAATATTAAAAATGAGTTCGTTTCCATAAATATGCGTAATAAAATAGCACTAAAATAAATATAATCTGAAATATACATTTTATTTTACAATAACGATAAAACGAATCTAAACTGTGACAGTTTAACCATTTGTTTGTTCATTGAATTTAGTTTCTGAGGAAGGTTAAGGTGTGAATATTTTGTTTAGATTGGCTGAATTATAATAATAATTGTCGAGTGAAATCCGCCATGACGTGAAGTCACACTCAGCCGGTAAAATTGCTTGTATTAATAAACATTTACAGATTAAATAAAGCAGAAATACCAACATAACAACAAAAAATGTTATAGTAAGAATAAAAAAATATATTTTTATTAATCTTAAATCGTATCATGGCTGTATCGGCTTAAGAAATGTTAGAAATAATATTTGTATGTGAGTATATTGTTATTTTATACCTTCCATTTCTTAGTTTTAAATCTAAAATCAAAAGTTTATTATTAAATAAAGCTTATTATAACGTTCAAGAGTTTTTAGTGGATCGAAATATGTGGAACCTAAGTTGTTGAATCATTTGCAGGATTTATATTATAATGTACATCACCTATTGTTATATTTCTTTTGAAAAGAGCAACTGTTGAGTTTCTGGTCGGCTCTTCTCAACAGAGCAGCATTCCGGTGGTAGCTTACTTACGGACTGACTACACTGACCTTTTTTTGTATTGTAGTAATTGACGATTCAAAAGTGCGTGTAAAGACTGACCTAAAGTTACTTTAATTTTTTATACTACATTACATCAGTTTCTTGACTGCCAGTAACCGAAAATTTTTGGTTTTATATAAAGGCTTCTAAAGTTGATTTCTAACATATAATAGATTGGTAATTTCAATCTTTAATAAATCAATCATAAAACGATAAATCAATGATAAATTATTTCCACAGTGTTTTTCATAACTAAACTTTATACTAAAATTACATTTATTATGAAGTTATGAACTAGCTTAAGCTTAATGCAAAATGTTGAAATCCGTTGGGATAGGAATTCCGTAAAATCCGCTCTTAGTAGACGACTACGTCACAAAAGAGGTAAATATGTAAAATATTAAGTTAATTGGACAAATAGTTTCGGAGGTTTCATGATGAGTCAGTGAGTGGTAAATCGCTTATGTATAATAGAGGTAAATCGCGTTTGGTCATATTTCTATTTACTGTTAAAGCTTATCTTCATGTCCGTAACCGGATACAAACAAACAATACTTTCAATGTTATATTTATAAAACAACATGCCTGTTGTAACACTAATTGTACTCGAATAGTTTAATGTTATAATTAAAAATTTCTTTGAATTCTTATCTGTATAATATTTTGATGTCTTAATGCTTGCTTTCTGATTGATTTCTTAATGATATTGTAATAAAGATATTTTCAATTATAGATAGACATATAGAATATACTTTATTGTACACCACACAAGGAAAAAAAAAATAAAACAAAATAAAATAATGAAAAACATGGTAGAGTGCAAAAAGGCGGTCTTATTGCTAAATAGCGATTTCTTCCAGACAACATTTGAGAATGGAGCACTTGTATTAAATATGGCAGGGTGGTGCAAACATATTATTTGTAGTTATCTTGTAATTATCTGTAGCAATTGTCTCAATGAGCATAACTATCAAGGGTTACATGTAACAAATCTGGTTAAGGCTTTCTAAAATAATACAAACTTTCACGCATATGGGTTTGTAATTACATGCAATTTTTTTGTAGTGTTCAGATTTTTGATCGTCTTCGTTATGATAATAATGCCGCCATTTTATTATCATTTTTTCCATTCCATTCCATTAACGTAACGTAGATTGATTGAATAGCGTTTGATTGATTGAATAGTTCACCAACTAACCGAGATGACCAATTGGAATACTAACATCGCATAGTGAAAAAACTAGTAGTGAGCTTCCAACTTGTGGACTTTTTCAACTCCTTATTTTTGAGGTCAAATAGTGCGCTTAAAATTGTATAATGCAATGGGCCCATAAATAGAGATATAATAATAATTCGTAAACGTGTCATGGTGACTGTTAAGGGTTCATTTCATTATTAGACCCCCGAACTAGGGAGTTAAAAAATTACTACCGATTACACTACACTAACTAGTGTCAAAATCTTCAAGAAACCTTAATGCCCACTCCCCTCAACATTCAATAGCAAAAAGATCGTATGTCCTTAAAAAGACCAAGCTTGGTAGTGTCCTTATCATCTAGGTAGTAACACTAGTTCACTAACAACCTTTTCATCACTGGACTAGTTGACCTAGTGTTTGATAGATTGGATTATAAAATATTTCAATTAGTATGAAGTTGTAATTTGTTTCTAATTGTATTCTAAAAGCATCGGCTTACTGTTTGTCAATACTGATGTAGTTGTACGCAAACGCAATAACAAGTATGATAAACACAGTGTCAAATTAAAAGTGTTTTCTGTACCTAGATTTTTTAAATGATCTGTATAATTTAGGCGAATTAAATTCTCATATCGGTAGCACTGAATAAAAATGTTAATAAATATAATCACTCATAATTCTTTCAGTGCTGTCAACTTACACATTGGGAACCGATATAATATCAAAACTACCAAGAAGATTTAACAATCCATACCACCCGGAGGACGACTTTATCATAGATGACATTGACAGTGACACCCAGAAATATGAGAGCGACAGTGACCTCAGCGCTGTCAAATTAGTTGAAACACAAAAGAGATTAAAAATAAACGGTAAATACTTTGAGGGGAGGGAGAAAATAAAATAAATTTATGTGTCCATTCTTTATTCATGTTTTTCTTTAAACCTGCACCGCGGATCATCTGTGAAAAAAAAATGAAGTTTAATTGTGAAATGATATCATATAAATTTAATAGAATATTTTACATACCTTTATTTAATAGTTTTTTGTCCCTACAAAATATGAATTTATGAATTTCGTCCTGCTCTCCCGATTCGGGAATTCTGCCTTTTGTTTCATTAAATTCTGATATAAATGGAGCAGACTGTACGCATGGCTCTCTCTTAACTAATTGTAGCTCTGAGGAAATAAATATAATACGAGTAAGTGCAATATTTTATACCGAAACCGTTGTTTTTTTACTGTTAGTATATTTTAAAAATGGATAATCCTGTTATTATGGGATTTCCATTGATAGATTCATAACTTTTAGTCGATTAAAGTTTTATTTTATAGTTTACTAAGGGTAAAAGTGGGAATTCAAAGGATCGTGCATAATTAATGATATATGTATGTGCTTATGTAAAGTGTTAACTGACTTATACAAAGCTGAGAGCGTTGAGTCTACAAACTAGAGCCTATATAGCTATGTAGTTAAATGCAGTGGGGTATAAGTTAAAAGTATTATAAAATAAACTATTATGATTTTAGTTAGAAACTAAAAATATAATAGACTCACTTTCCTTGGTATATTTGCACGCAAACATCCTCAGATGGCATAAACTGAGGAAGGTTCTGTGTATATTGTGCTGACACTTAGCACACACCATCACGTCTCTCGACGGACACACTGATGGGCAGTTCTTATTGTTTTCTTTTAGATCGGCTGCAAATTTATATTTAGTTTAAGTTTCCATGTTGATTGTAGCTTTTTATAGGGATTGTATAGCCATTGTAGTTGGATCCCGATCTTATTTGACGATCTCTTTTCAATTCTTCAATTTCTACTTCAAAGTGTTAACGTCACTTGGCCATAATACTAGATTTCAAATTGGGAACCAAAAAATGTGTGCTGCTTTATGGAATGCAAAAGGTGTAGAATAAATAAATTTTGATACTGCATTTCATTGAACGCTGAAAATATCTTTCGAGAAGTACCACGAAAATTCACTCGACACTTTATGTGAGACTTTGCATCCCATGTCCGGGATTGGCATGAAAACGGCTTTACCGATCTTCATGGAAATTTAGCACATTTATAGCGATGGTTATTGCGATGGTTTATAAAAAAAACGTTAAATGTCGTTTAGGTATAATCACCAAAAAATTATATTCCCATAGAATTCAATGTAAAAAAATTTCGCTGTGATATATATTTTTTTTTTATGTTAGAGGAGGGCAAACGAGCTTGCGGGTCACCGTTGGTATGTGATCACCGCCGCCTATGAACTCTTGCAACATCCGAGGATACACAAGAGCGTTGCCGGCCTTGGAGAAAGGAATATATGCCTTTTTTGAAGGTACCCATGTCGTATCGATCTGGAAATACCGCCGAAGGAAGTTCGTTCCACATTTGAGTGGTACGTGGGAAAAAAGTCCTTGAAAACCGCACAGTTGAAGATCGCCACGCGTCCAGGTGGTATGGATGATAAAGGAGGCGATGGCGAGCTGTGCGGTAGTGAAATTCGGCGGTAGGCATCAGATCGAATAGTTCTTCGGAACACTCCCCGTTGTAAATGCGGTAGAAGACGCACAAAGAAGCCACGTCTCTACGCAATGCCAAAGAGTCCAGCCGTTCACAGAGCACTGGGTTCCCGACAATCCGAACGGCTCTCCGTTGTACGCGGTCAAATGGTAGAAGCTGATATTGGGGTGATCCGGACCAGAGATGAGAACAGTACTCCATGTGAGGCCGGACCTGCGCCTTATAGAGCGCAAGTCTTTGGCCAGGTTTGAAATACTGCCTCGCTCTATTGATCACTCCCAATTTCATCGAGGCCAACTTAGCCTTGCTCTCCAGATGACCACGAAACTGACAATCGCTCGAAATGTCGAGACCCAGTATTCTGATACTTGGCGAGGCAATAAGAGGAGTGCTCTCGAAGAGCGGTGATACGACAAATGGGGTTTTCTTAGTGGTAAACGCGCAAACCTGTGTCTTTAGGGGATTGAACTGAACGTGGTTCAGTTCACCCCACTCAGAGACCATCCCCAGGGAGGTCTCTATTGAAGACACAAGTTTCTTTCGGCACTCGTCGACGTTTTCCCGAGAGAGACCTGCACAACCGGAATATACCGCATCCCCAGTGCTGTCATCCGCATAACAATGTATGTTGGAAATATCCAACATATCATTGATATGCAGGAGGAACAGAGTTGGGGATAGATCGCAGCCTTGGGTTACACCAGCATTCATAGGCTTGGGGTCCGAGCAAAAACCGTCGAGAACGATCTGTATGCTCCGCCCAGTGAGAAAACTGGTGATCCACTTGCATAAACCCTCGGGAAGCCCATAGGAAGGTAGCTTCGAAAGAAGCCCCTTGTGCCATACACGATCAAAGGCTTTTGCCATATCCAGACTAACTGCCAGTGTCATTCCCCATGTGCAACGGCGCTAGGGACGGCTGGCTAAAGTTGCCCAGAGTGGCCTTGGAAAGCGCCCAGAATTTGCGCGTGCCAGGCGGGTACTTTGCCAGCTGATCCCCAATTTTGACGACATGCTTAAACTTTGCTCTAGCGATTTGCCGTTTGAAGAATCTGGAGGCGTGGTTGTATTTCCTCTTCAGAACTCTAGAGTTCGGATCCTTAGTGACTAACGCATTAGCCCAAGCTTGATAAGCCTGCCGTTTGCCAGCTGCTGCTGCCCTGACAGACGCATCAAACCAAGGCCGCGATCTGCCGCCAAGCGGTACCACAGAGCTGGGTACAAATAGTTCCATGCCCTGAAGTATCACATCAGCTACAGCCGCAGCGCAGTCACTAGGATCATTGGAAGGGAAACAAATCGGCCCCCATGGGTAGGATGCAAAAAAGGACTGCATTCCACCCCAATCCGCTGACTTGTAGTGCCAAACGCGTCGAGTCGCAGGTCTTGTGCGATCAGGACGTCGAATGGGCACTACACTCCGTACCAGACAGTGATCAGAGGAACCTAAGGGAGCCTCGACAGTGATCTAATATTTGATTATTCTATATTTTGTTGATATTTGATTATTCTATATTTTGTTGCCTGTCGGTTTCAGCTTTGAACGCTGAATTTTATTCGCTCAGTTCGCCGAAATCTGTTCGGTTCGCGCCCCTAGTACAATAAAGTGTGGTAACTTAAAGAAGTGAGTAAAGTTATATATTACCATCCTCGTCGTGTTGGTCGTAATCCGAGCCAACATTGTCAACTGCTTTTAGTTTATCAATATAACTCCCATCTACTTCTGATTTAGTCTGGACTTCTTCAACAGTTTTATCATTCTTAAACAAATATTTGAAATAAATTAATTATGAAATATTAATAAATAATCAATTTCCTCATACACCTACCAAATGAGATTTTTTCTTAAGTTTAACAGAATCTTCATAGTTATCGCGATCTAATTCAGATTTATTTTCATCTGCGTTGTTAAGTGTTTTTGCATTTTCATTGATCTCCTCTTTGTCGTCTGCTTGGCCCTTTAATAATTCGTATGTTTCATTTTCATTGTCGTCTGACTGATCCTTCGATAATTCGTTTGTTTCATCTTCATTGTCGTCTGACTGACCCATCGATAATTCGTTTGTTTCGTTTTCATTATCGTCTGACTCTCCCTTTAATAATTTGTTTTCTTCATTTTCATTATCGTCTGACTCTCCCTTTAATAATTTGATTTCTTCATTTTCATTGTCGTCTGAATGATCTTTTAATAATTCATTTTCATCCTTTTCATTGTCGCCTGACTGACCCTTTAATAATTTGATTTCTTCATTTTCATTGTCGTCTGACTGACCCTTTAATAATTCGATTTCTTCATTTTCAATGTCTGTCCGTCCTTTTCCAACTTCATAATCTATATATATATCAATATTGTCAGTTAGTTTATATCCTATCCATCTGTATACATTTCTCTTTGTTCATTTAATTAAAACATCTTACCTTTAGGACCGTCTTCGCTGTTGTTCTCTGTATAATCAATAAAGAATTTTAATTATTATAGTAATCAAATATTCGATTTGAAACTAGATATTTGTATGGTGAAAGTAACTAAAATAGATTTCTCTCATTTAAGAAAAAATAACTTTAAAAAAAATAATTTACTTGTGGGGCTTGTTTAATACAGGGTGAACCATTCATCATTTCAAATATAAAGGGATATTTGAAATGATGATTAAAAAAATCTAATTACAGTAGGTTAAAATTGTTTATTGTTTTCGATAGAAAACAAAAGGGGAATTTATTTCTTAAAAATCATATCATCCATATGCAATCCTTCATTATTCTGGCATTGCTGCAAACTAGAGCGGAAATTTTCGATAAATGCTTTACGTGTTTCTTTTTTTTTTTTTTTTTTTTTTTTTTTTTTTTTCACCTTCACGCCATATCCCTTGCGGGGTAGCCAGAGACGACGGAGCGCCAAACGCTACGGTCTCTGCATACCTCTTTCGCCTCGGCCACAGACATCAACGTCTTCATACATGCCCTCCGGGGGGTCCTCATGCTTTTTACGTGACCTTCCTCCAGTATCGTAGCTACTGTATTTTCGAAGGTCACTTGAGGCCTCCCCCTGTCTCTCTTACCGCTCACTTTTCCCATATAAATCTTTTTTACCATTCTTTCATCACTCATTCGTTCAACGTGCCCAAACCACCTGAGCACGTTCTTCTTCATTCTCACCGTGACATCTTCGCTAGTACCTGCCATTCTGTGGATCTCTTCATTGCGGATTCGATCAGCTAGACTGACTCAGCATATTCTGCGAAGAGATCGCATCTCCACAGCATTCATCTTTCTTACATTCTTCTTCTGTGTTACCCACGTTTGGCTGCCGTTTTCTGTTCAGATGTTTTGGATTTCTGTGCGAATACGATTCTTTAATTCGTCAAGAGTTACTGGGTTGGTGTCTTAACTTTAGTCTTAAGATATCCCCAAAGAAAAAAATCCATTGAGGATAGATCCGGGCTACGAGGCGGCCAGTTAATGTCCTCTCTTTTCGATATCACTTTTGGGTCAAAAATGTCTCGAGCTGTCCTTAATGCGTCATTACATGTATGACAAGTGGTTCCATCTAGCTGAAAACATGAGCGTCGAATCATGTAGTGCTGGAGGGAAAAATTTTGTAACATGGTGATATAACGCTCGGAATTCGGAATTCGCTCGGAATCACCGTAACCGCAAGTCCTCTTGAGTCTTCAAAAACGTATGGACCAACAATGCCTCTTACTGTTAAAGCAGCCCATACTGTGACTTGGGGTGAATGCAGGGGTTTTTGATGCTTTAATTTCGAATTGGTATAACTCCAATAACGACAATTTTGTCTATTAATGCCCATTTAGGTGGAAGTGTACCTCGTCTAAGAACAAAATGTTTGTAAAGCTGGTGAACCGCTCTACCATTTCGTTTGCAAACTGCAACCTGGTGGCATGATCCTGAGGCCTTAATTCTTGCACCATTTGGATTTGATAGGGATGTAAACGTAAATCTTTCTTGAGAATGCGGTTTAATGATGTTCTTGGTACGTTAAGGACAGCAGATCGTTTTCGAGTTGAAAGTCCAGGTTGGTCATAAGTAGACGATTTTACGCGCTTCACATTTTCAGGGTCCCTCGACGTTCTAGGCCTACCAGATCGAGGTTAATCCATTGTTGAACTTGTTTTCTGAAACTTGAGCACCCATTTTTTTATTAACACACCTTATTGAATTTGATTTTTGTGTCGTATCTTGTAATAACCGCAAAACTTTCGTTGAGCTAAGGTCACAGAATCGCTGTTTCGATAGTACTCGCGTACACAAAGCGCACGTTGACTACCGCTGGACGACGCCATGGTACTAAATTCCCATTGGCTGCTCTTGCAATGCGTAGCCCCTCCACCCCCCTCCGTCCTACTGCTACACGCGGCAACCGATTCAAATGTTAACGGACTTTTGGTCCACCCTGTATTAGGCAGCCATTTTTTATACAATCTATTGCGCCCTACTTCATTTAGAACACTGATATCACAGAGTGAGCTGTTAGCCAGCTTGTATTAAGTGGATACCTTTTACTCGCTATTTGACTCGAATGGAACCGCTTAAAATCGGGTAATGAAACGTTAATGCTAATATATATTTCATATATAAGATTTGTATATCCTATATTATACTTGTATAGAGCTTTCAACAAGGATAGTCCAGAAACTGGACAAGAGGAAGAAAAATTATATTTATTTAAAAAATACCGTCAACATCTCGTTTGTTTCTTTTATCTGAAAAACAATAATTTTCATATAGAAAACTGCTGATATTTTACAAATAGTTAAAATATCTGAAACAGGTTATAAGTAAAAAAAAATACGTGTTATTTGTTGAATTACATATTTAGATTTAGTAAAGAATATTATTTATTATTTTTGTAGTTTTTTTTTATTATTTATATAATCTGTTTTAATCATAAAAGTATTAAAGAGAATATTTTTTTCTTTTCACATAGTTGGCAAAACACCTAATTTCAATTTTTTTTTTTTTGTAAATGTCACTGGGAGAGGACCAATCACAGAGTACCATAAAGGACCGATAAACCTCTTTGGGGTCGGTTGACTTTTTTTTTACATACTTTATTTAAAATTTATAAAAGATACCGTAATAAAATAGAAATTATATAACTGTTTGTGTCTTAGGAATTAACCCCTTTATTAATTTATAAATATAAACATAATTTAAGTGTTTGTTTGTAATACCAAATTAACAGCTTTGCACTAAATGCATGTGAAAGTGTGTTACTTACATAAAAATATAATTTTATTTTTTTTTGTCTGTCTGTCTGTTCCTTCTAATCTCTGAAACGATTGGACTGAGTTTAACGGCACTTTCACTGGCGGATGGTTGATGTTATAAGAAGTAACTTAGACTACTTTTATTAAAAAAAAAAATCCGCGCGAACGTAGTCGTTGACAGAGCCAGTAATATTATAAGTAAAATTAATAGATAAAAACTTACTTCTAATAGTTTGATGCTTTTTGTCGTCATGAAGACAATTTTCCATTGGCACTATAGTTGCATTTATATCTGAGTACATATGTATAAAAATTAAATAATTGATTAATAAATAAGATACAGTACTCTATCGATAATTTCTCACATCCGAAATTAATAATCGATCTATAATCCGAGATTGGAAGCAACAATAGATTACTTTCTACAAAATAAAACCACCGATTATAAATGACACTGGACAATTTAAGCAATAGAATGTTATTTTAATCTTTAGTAACAAAAATTGGGTTAGGTTCGATTATTATTTACGGGAATAAGACATTTAATATATTTTTACACCTTAACAAGCTCCCAAAGCATTTTCTCGAGATTCCCTTAGATAACATTCATTAGAATATTAATAAAATAAAAATAAACGCTTTATAATGTTTTTTTAATTTGAATACATGCGTTAAAACATTTATTTTTTTTTAGATACGAGATATAATTTATGAAAGCATAGACCGAGTCGCGAGCAAGAATTAGTATATAATAAATTTAATAAAAAAAAAAAAAAAAAAAAAAAACAATCTTTTTAATAGGAAAATCTTACCTTTATGACAACTGGCGTATTTAATTTCGCATTTGTTTATGGCAACAATAAAAAGTTCACTCATTTGTTTATTCTTAATTTTGACACACACTGGGTCGTCAATATTCGGACATTTTATTTCTTCACATTTTTGTTTAGTTCTCATTATTATCTTTTTCTTTTTGTATGACATTGTCGGGGAAAAGAGAACTGCAATTTATTTGTATTTAACTGCCATGAACATAAATATGGGATGATAAAATACATCACGGGATTGAGTGCAAAAATTTATTCGTATTTAAAGAAAGCTGTATAAGTATATTAATATACTTCGTTGTTCCCTAAATTAAATACTAGATGGCGACAGCAAAAAATCTTTTATACTTTATCCGTATATTATTAAATATTAAACACTATTATGAATATTCTAAATAATAAACATATAACTTTTTGAAGTATCAAAGGAAGATACAATATTTTAAAAATGTAATGATTACAAGCACACACACCAAAATTAATGAAAAAGCATGTGAATTGGTGACTTTTTTTCGTGAACATAAAGAAAATGATACATACCGAATAAAACTATGAAATAACATATTTTCATATTCGCTTTAAAGAGTCTAGAATAATAAAAAGTCTAATAACACGCATCAATGCAGTTTATGTTATTTTAGATTGCTTTAAATAACGTTTTATTCTCCACGATTATTAATTTATTTTTAAATGTTCGGTTCTTCTATATTTTGTTAATGCCAAAGTCAATTACAAGTTTTATTGAGCGAAGCGAACGAAGTGAGCGGAGCGTTTTACTGGAGACTTTTTGCATTCTTTGTCACGAATTGGCTCAAAAACTACTTGACGGAAAATTATGAAAGTTTGCAAACAAAAAGAGACACATTAGGTGATGATTTTTAAAGAAAATAATTTTGAAAAATGTAAAAAAAAAAAAAATATTTCATGTCAAAAAACTGATAACCCATTGAAGTCAATGGGAAACGATGAGTGAATACACTGGGCTCGCTTCGCTCAAGATGCAAACGGCACCCAAGATTTCGCAAGCGCAGCTAGTCGAAATTGAGGGTTTGTTGGCGCCCCTAGTAATTTCGGTGAAAATAAATATCGAATTTTTATTTTAATAAATCTTCAATCTACGAATAATATTACCAGTCACAATAATTAATATCGACTATGAATATTGTTTTATATATAAACTTACAAAATCAAAAAATTAAATATGACGGCAATCGGTAATACAGTAGATTTGAATTCCAGATATACAATAAAATATTTGTTTTTTTTTATTAAGCCTTAAAATGTTATTATTAGTTTTATAATTTTAAATATTAAATTAATAATCAACATTAAATTACTGCATCTTTAAATTAACCCTTATTTAAATTATTACAAAAATCTATTTATGTATAACCCCTAATAGTTTTGGATTTTTCAGCTTTTCGTATCCAAGTAGATCCAGCTATTTTGCTTATCTCGTCAAATTATTTTGTAGGTGGTCTATCTCTGTTGGGTTTCTGTCAAGGCCTAACTATATGTTTATTCTTTTTGTCACTACTCGTCCTGCAGTGGCGCCACGTGCCCCTTAATTTGAGTTTCAAACATCAGTTGCTTTGTTACTTTGGTATATCTTATTTTTCATACCTCTGTTGAGATTATTTACAAGATATATTTATTAATTTCTGTTACAATTAAATCGGTTGATACTCATTTGCTGAGATCATTGTAATTGAAGGTTATTTTATTATCTATAGTTCAATGTTAATTGGCTATTATTCGGCATGTGACGATGCACAGCATCTGTGAGAGTGCGTTGTATATTTCCCTCAATTGACTTCCGGTTCTCAACTCTGTTCACGTCATATATTCAACCAATCCGCTTCAACTTCCGGTGGTCACGTGGTCACGAGGCGAGGTCGCTAATGGCGAACGAACTTACCTCATAGCGTCGTTATTTCCCGACCAAGACACATCGAAAAGTGTTCGTGAAATAATTATTTATATTATATTGTCGCTTAAGAATTATAAGTATCACTTACAATATGAGCGACGAACAATATAATAGTGCAAATTTCAATGATGGGGATTCCAATCGTGACATGGAAGCGGGCAACAACTACCCTCCAATATCTGGCCGTAAACGGCCAACACCTAGTGAATTGGGATCATCGCAATCGGATTCTTCAGATACTTCAGATTCTGAGGTAAAACGGCGAAAAGTCGGTGAGTCTTCTGAAATTCTTAATCTTGTTAATCAAGTAACTGTATTAACAAACATTTTGATGCAAAACGTGCTTCCGTCTAATTCGGTTCCGGAGAATACATACACTAACGGGTCGTCGAAACGGGCCACCGCGTTAGAATCAGTGCCCGGGCCTAGTACTTCACGACCGTTAGATTTTAGCTTTAGTCGCCCGGTACCCGCGACGAACGTCATGTCACGTGAGGCTCCGCGATTGAATTTAGGCATTGTTAACACGTGCCTTAAGGACCCTAAAGTACCGCGCGCCGATCCCGCTCATGTGCAACGTCTAGAAGTATTGCAAAAATTCGGGGATTCGGCATGGAAGGACGTACGTTATGCAGACGCGTTAAAAATTCATAATGCTACACCGGGATTTGTCGAACTCGAAGTAAATGATGAACTTCGACAATTTATTAAGGGCAAAGATTATACAGCAAGCTCCGAGCGTTTGTTGGCAGCCCTTAGCAATGCTTTAATTTCTCAACGTGAAATACTTAATCAGAGCCTGCAGCAGTTTATTAATTGGACGGCTTCTGATAATGTTATTTTATCTTCATCCAATATTTTCGATAAAATTTCAGAATCATTTCTACCCTCATCTAAATTTCATAAAATTAGTGAGGAAATTGTACAGTTAGTTTGCGGAAAACGAGCTGAATACATTGAAAATCGCAGGGATCGTATCCTAAGCGAAATTTCTAACAAGAACTTTCGGGAGGGTCTGCGTAAGATCCCCCCGAGTTCGAAGTGTTTATTTGATGAAAATCTACTACGCGCTTACATTCAAAACACGGGCGGCTTAGATAAATGGATCAGTCCATGGTTTGGATCTGATAAAAATAAATCGGAGAAGAATATATCCAAGGCTCCAACTAAATCAAATAAACACAATTCCCGTGAGTTGCCACAATATAATAAGCCCTTTCGCCACAAGGACAACGATACCAACTCCAGGAAGTACAAGGCCCAGGCGAATACAACCAAGCAGTCCAGCAACAATAAGAAGTACTTTAGCAAAGACAGGATGTCAAGTAAAAAACAATATGAAAAATGACTTGCGGCCACACCACTTCTATGGGGGCTGTCTCCGAGCGTATCGGAGGCAGTGGCAGATGCTTCGGGCTCCGAAGGCCCTTCTCAAAATGATCATGGGAATGCGTCTGCCATTTACCTCCAAGCCACCACTCACCCATCCATCTATGGGAATACTGCGACGGTTCGAAACTGCCCAGTCTCCACAAATGTCAGTCCAGGTCAAAGAACTCTTAGGACAAGGCGTTCTAGAAGTTGTGGATCGGCGTGCTGCAGGATCGAGCTTCTTTTCGACAATGTTCCTCACAAAGAAGGACGACGGATCAAAGAGGCCTATTTTCAACCTGAAACGCCTGAATCGTTATATTGTTCCAAAACCCTTCAAGATTGTGTCTCATTTTCAAATACCTCACTTCTTACAGAAGGAAGACTGGATGGTGAAAATAGACCTTTCTTCAGCTTACTTTCACTTGAGCATTGCAAGGAGTCATCGACGGTTCCTCAGGTTAATTTACGATCGAAAAATTTTGCAGATGACTTGCTTGCCATTCGGCCTATCATGTGCACCAAAAAATTTCGCAGCGTTGACCAACTGGGTGGCGCAGTATCTTCGATCCAAAGGTTTACGACTTCTGGTATATCTAGACGATTTCTTAATAATATGCCAATCAAAAATTCTACTTCAGTCTCAAGTGAAATTGACAATTCAAGTGCTGGAAGGGTTAGGATGGACAATAAATTACAAAAAATCAGTCACAGTTCCATCCCAACAGATAGAGTTTCTAGGGATCACATGGAACACCATAGAAAATTTCAAGTGCTTACCACAGAAAAAGACTCGCAGGATAGTATCAGTATCGAAGAGAATAATTCAAAGAAAGAAAATATCCCTGAAGGAGGCACAAGTTATTTTAGGTATTCTCAACTTCGCCAATTTCGTCATTCCAAGAGGTCGTCTTCACTGCCGCCAACTCCAGATTCATTTGCGAACTCTATCTCAGCGCGCGGCTCGGAAACCGGTAAGCATCCCATTATCGATCTCCAAGGATTTGGAATGGTGGCTAGCGGTTTTGCAAAATCCCATCGTAGCCCGGAGTTGCCTTCATTCAAGGTTGATTCAACATTTTATGACAACCGATGCGGCAGATTACGGGTGGGGAGCACAACTGGACGATATCTCAGTATCAGGGAGATGGAGAGCAGACCAACTGAACTGGCACTGCAATCAAAAGGAAATGTTTGCCATCATAGCAGCCATCACACACTTCCGATCTCGCTTACACGGTCGTCATCTGAACCTGCAATCCGACAATCGGACAGTCGTGTCTTACGTTCGAAACGAAGGCGGGACTCGATCGATACCACTACTTCGGATGACTTATCAACTTTTATACCTTTTGGACAAACACAAAATATCCATGACTGCGGAGTACCTGCCAGGAAAGTTCAACGGCATTGCAGACAGACTATCTCGAGGAAAAGTGGCATCCGAGTGGCACCTGTTGCAGCCTGCTGCCAGACGCATTTTCCAGAGGTTTGGAGTTCCAGAAATAGACCTTTTTGCCTCCAGGGAGACCAGAGTCGTGAGACGGTATGTTACCAAAGATTATCGAGACTCGTCAGCTCAATTCTACAACGCCTTCAGTCGGCAATGGATATTTCGGCTAGCGTGGGTATTTCCACCTCCCAGTCTAATACCGCGAGTGCTGCACCACCTGAATTCCGCTCGAGGTGTCTTCCTCGTCATAGCACCGATGTGGGAGAGCTTATTGGTTACCGGATCTTCGTCGTCGGGCTCTGGGCAGACCATTAAAGATCAACAACCTTCCACAAGTGCTAGTAGACCACAGCACTGGCCTTCCACCTCCTCGAGTTCAGGACATGGACCTTTACGTTTGGAAGATAGCGGCTGGAATGAGATAATTGATAACTGGTCAGTGGCAGAAAAGTCCTTATTAACTTCTAGTTGGAGAAATTCCACACTAAAAACTTACAGACCTGCATGGTCACGGTGGGTCAATTGGTGTAGAACCCATAATTTTAATTTTCTTACTCCAGATTGTGTCAGCTTATCAAAATTTTTAGCTTACCTGTACATTGAAGAGAAATTGTCTTATTCTACGATATCACTTCATAAGTCTGTAGTCTTAACATTTGGCCGAACATCGGGTAATGAAAACTTGAATTCACATTTTTTAGTACAACATATTCTTAAAGCTATTTCTCTTCAATCCCCTAAGCCAGAGAAACCCCCAATTTGGGACCCGAGTAATCTGATTGCCTGGCTTCAGACGAATCCTGTTGATCGTCCTTTATCCTTTTTCGAGGCGTCACGTCGTTTGGCTTGCCTTTTATTGTTAGCGTCTGGGAGACGCGTTCATGACCTTACATTACTTAGAATCTCATCAGGTCATTACTTTGACAATGATGATCATATCATCTTGTATCCGGGCTTCGGATCGAAAACGGACACAGCAACATACAGGCAATCAGGTTGGAAACTTTATCGTCACCCTGACGAAAAGTTATGTCCAGTTAGTTGGTTAAGGCGAGTTTTGACTCTAGGTATGCAGAGACGCACAGCCGAGTGTAATGCTTCCTTGTTTGTGACTATTAGAGGCCCTATTCGAAGTGCATCGCGAACCGTTATCGGTAATTGGATAAAGAGCTTACTTAAGGATGCAGGTATTACTGCGTCTCCTGGAAGCGTGCGCTCGGCTGTAGCTTCATTAAATTGGTTTGAAAATCTCCCTATTGAGGATATTATTTCTCGTGGTAATTGGCACAGATCAAATACCTTTGCGAAATATTATTGTAAAGAGATTATTGGTAAGGTTCAAACTTTACCCAACATGAGTAATCTCTCCAATAATTTTGAACCAATTTAAGAAATCTGAAAAATATTTTATAATTTTATAATAAACTACTGATTAACGATTTGATTATTATAATTTCATTGTTGTCAAACTTTAATTGATTATATAGTATGTACTGAATCCAATTCCGTTTTATTGATTAACATTCAACCAGTGTTATCCTTTGTTTTATTTTCAGTAAATATTATATTCTCACATAGCGTCGTCTGTGGTCACCAGGAGATACAAACACGTCTCTCACAGATGCTGTGCATCGTCACATGCCGAATAATAGTGCAAGTTTTACATAAAAATAAAACTTGTATTATTTAGCAGAGACGATGCACAGCATCCATTTCAGGCCTCCTGGTAAGAGACTTCTATGAGGTAAGTTCGTTCGCCATTAGCGACCTCGCCTCGTGACCACGTGACCACAGGAAGTTGAAGCGGATTGGTTGAATATATGACGTGAACAGAGTTGAGAAACGGAAGTCAATTGAGGGAAATATACAACGCACTCTCACAGATGCTGTGCATCGTCTCTGCTAAATAATACAAGTTTTATTTTTATGTAAAACTTGCACTATTAAATAATATCATATTTCTTATGCTCCTTTATATGTTTTAATAAAGAAAAAATGTTTTTTTGTTATAATTCACATTATTTTTTTCAAAATAATAGGTACATTTTCGTGAGAAATTATATTAAATTTTGTTGTTGCCCGTTGTGTAGCCCCATTAATTTGAGAAAAAGCTTTAATCTTATCGAAATGAGTATATCGATATATCTGTTCGTTGTTTTTATTATTGTCAAAACATTTGGACAGACAGTGTTTTTTTTATTAAAAAATATGTATTTAAAATATTTTTTCTAGTTATGCACGCTCTTGATAATTATAAATTATTATTGTCATATATATGAAGCGTGAATAATTACCCAAATATATATATATAACCATGAGACATTATTTTAAAATTATAAAATAATCAGACAATATTATCTATAGCTACGTATTAACAATAAATTCTTATAAATTTATCTTGAAATAATAATTAATTATCATACCGAAAAATCATCAATTGTGATTGTTCAGACTGTTATTTTTTGGTGGGTAAAAGTAATTGTCTAAACAAGGACGTTTGAATATAAAAAAAAAATAAAAAAAAAAGTCCGAATAAAAGGTTGTATTTTGTACAGAAACAGACACTTCTCCATCTCATGGTTTAATAAAATAATGAAAAACCACTAGTAAATTACAACCGTGCAAGGCAGCTTTATAATATTTGTAATAAAATGAAGACAACTGACAAAACGAGTTGTATAAGTGCCAGTTCGTGGCGCGCTGTTTTGACTTTTGACACTACACTTATTTTTATTATGGGAAATTTCGGGGAATAATTTATTTGATATATCAAAATGCATATAAAACAATTATCATGGAATAAAATAATAGTAACAGCATATCTTTAAAATGGAGGAATATTTAACTACAACTGTCTCTAAATTGGTAAGCAAAATAGATTTCAATAATCAGAATATTTTTCTAATCATTCTATATCTTAAAGACCAGAAAGGTTATATTAATTTAAATTGTATTTTTTTATATTAACGTGTAATTACTTCGTCTTTGTTGAATAGTAAGACATTAAAGCAAAAAAATTACACACAAACCAATTAAATTTTTTTCAAGAATAAGTGTTAAACACTAGAACTTTAAATATATTTCAGAAAACGAACAACTATAATGAACTAAACTTAGTACTAGGCAATGAAAGTTGTGACCTAGACTCGGCAGTGAGTGCACTGGTGTATGCAGCATTTCTACATTGGCAATACGCTCAAATAAAATGCAAGGCCTGCACTGGAAAGTACCGTGATGAGACCTACAAAGACGACATATTCATACCCATTTTAGATGTTGAAAGAAGTGACTATCCATTGAAAACTGAGGTATCTTACTGTTTGAGAAAGCATGGAATTAACGATAGTGAATTAATATTCAGGTATGTATATCATTAAAATGCTTAATTTATCATTACATCTACTCTATTATATATCATTACTACTACATAAAACAGTAAAATTACAGGGATGACATTAACATCCACCAACTGCTATCGAAGAGCAAAGTAAATGTGATACTTGTTGATCATCACATACTATCAGGGAGATACGAGGATCTATCACCATATGTGATAGAGATCATTGATCACCGACCAGTACAGAACTTAACATTCAAAGATGTCCGGAGTACGTTAGAAATTGTAGGATCGTGTTGTACCCTAGTAACTCAGAGAATTAAAGATCTAGCAAAACTCATTAAAAAAGATAGTGATTTCTTCAACATGTATCCTGTTACAGCTGACCTGTTGCATGGTATGTTATCAATAAATGAAATGAATACTATTTTTAATCATTGTGCAAGTTTATTGTTTATTTATATATTAAGAGTTTTTTCTTAGGTGCGATTCTTCTGGATACAGTAAACTTTTCAAAAGAAGTCAACAAAGCCACGCCACATGATGAAGAAATAATTTTATATCTGGAAAAATTCCTGAATCTGGAAAAAATTCAGCAGGAAAGGTAAGTCTGGTAGAGGTTACTTAACACTTGGCGGTTAACTCATCTTTTCATGTCCTAACATTGTTGACCAGTGATGAGTTAACTCGTCATTGCACTTGCATTATCTGTTTCAATTTATAGTACCAAGGGCGGTGACATGACATAGTTTCTATGTAAAATTGCCAGTCACCAAAGTGTTAATAGGATCCATAGTTGTTTTGATGACAATTATTAGATAGATATCTGGCTTTTTAAGTTTTTGTATAGTATATTGAAGTTTATTTCTTTTATTGCTTGATTTCTGGTGGTATAATACTTTGACACTTAAGGTTCCTTCCCTCTCTATGCATATAAGTATTGTAATATTGTATGTCTATAACTAAAATTTGAAGCTTTATTAATAATAGATTATTATTATTAGTGCAGATTACTTTGATGTTTCTTTCACAGAATCTTGTCTCCTTTTAATATTCAACCGCTCTCATGTTCCAAACCGTGGACTGTTACTAGATTATAAAATGGAAAGTTTGTCCTGAAAGCTAATAAAAAGTAATGCAAATAAAATATATATATACTACTACTGCTACTTTGAAAATTATTTACATTTATTAATAGAAAAAATATTAGTAAACGCATTTGATACCTAGTGACGGTTTCATATATTTTCAGAGCATCCAAACTACAACAGCTGGTGTCTGCACGCAGCGATGTGTCTTCTCTGGACGCCTCACAGTTGTTAAGAAAAGACCTCAAGATACTCGGAGACATCCTCGTACCAGGCTTCCCAATACTCGTTAAGGTTGAATATACTAACTCATAAAACTGTATGAAATGATTTATTAGTTTGTAAATTATGTATACAAAGATACATTCCCTAGTTCATATCTTCTGTATAAACTAGGGGAATCATCGAAGTATATTATTAGGCAAAACCTTTAAATACAGGAGTTCTTGCAAAAGCCAAATGCAATGCAGTCGGTGCTGGCAGCTCTACAGAGGTCACAGTGCTCCCTTGCACTGTTACTCGGTATGGACCTTAAGAATGGATTAAGAAGGGACGGAGCCATTGTATGTGCTGATGAGAAAAAAGGAGCACTGGTCTGTTATTTTTTAATTATTTTAATTACATATGACAGTGATTAATCTTTCATTTTATATTCATCAAGTCCCTTAGTATTTTTTACTATTACTAGCAAAAATATAAATCTTAATTTTTATATGACGATATAGAATGAAACCAACAAATTAGCTCAGTTGTTTGAAAGTTGTTCAGAAGAGGTTGTTGGGAAAATCCTTGCGATGTATACAGTTATTAAATTTTATTTATATCTTTTTCACTTTAATTCAATAAAAGTGATCACTTGTGTGTGACAAGTGATCACTTGGCACACATCACCGGTGACCACTTGGCACACACCACCAGTGATCACTTGTCACACATCACCGATGATCACTTGGCACATGTCACCAACGATCACTTGTCATACTTCACCAGTGATCACTTGTCACACATCAACAGCAAGCACGTTTGAAAGTGGGTAATAATATTTATTATATATATTTTCAGTTGGCCAAGTTTCTCCAAGAGTGGTCGAAGCCATCATTTAATTTAGTGCCGGAAAATGAAGTGGGATGTTTGTACTTCAAACAGTTGAATCAACAGATCTCGAGGAAACAATATATGACAGTGTTGAACGAATTTGTAAATAATTATAAAAAATAAACCTATTTATTTATTTTACTTTCGTTTGTTGTTGAAACGTTAGATTTGAATAATTATTAAATATTATTATTAATTCAAAATAAAGGACTGAATAAGAAATGAAATAATTTGTTAATTGAAGATTACATTTATTGGCTAAGTCGTATATAAAATCTTAAATCTAATTCCTATATTATAATAAAAGATGTATAATAAATGCAAAAAGATTACAAGTTGAAAAGAAAGGCACAATAAAAAAAATAAGATGCATCTGATTTAAGTCGTGAATAAAAAACTTAAAAAGCTTTATAATAATATATACAAGAGAATTGTTTTGAAGCTATCTCCATAATTCCCATTAAAGGAGGGAGGAAAGAGGGAATTACTATTAATAATAAACATAAAAAGAATACTGATATAGAAGTTGATACAAATACATACATTTTTATTATTAACATAGTATGGAATGTATGACTATCTCAAACATTTATCATTTTTTTTAAAGAAATTGTCCTTTTCACTCTGTATGAGAGAGAGAAAGATGGCATATTCAGTTTATTGGCATATATAAATATAGACCTATGATAAGATATTTAATTCTAAAACTATATAAAATGTTAAATATTAAAAGGCAGTTTGGGAAATAAGACTTATTAAATAACTTATACAAGCCGACCAAAAACTAGAATAATTTCAACGATTTAATTATTTCTCTACAATTCCTAGATCTGAATTTTTAATCAAACATATATTTTGGTACAAACACAATCTATGGGTTGGTTTTTGCACTCATAACCCAAGAAATAACATATTGTTTCAGTCCTTAGGCTTAAAATTGGATTAATTTTGGAATAGGATACTGATTTAACCTTTAATAATTGGATTAATTTCAACCGCTACACACGTTTATGCTAAAGCGAGATGAATATAGATGAAAGAGTGAGATAGCACTAGTGTACAGTATATGAGGGATAATATCAAATTTATATAAACAATAAGAATATGACCGCTATACTAGTGAAATAATCGAATTGTGAGACTGATTATTATTATTACTAGGAGCGCCAACAGACCCTCAGTTTCGACTCGCTGCGCTAGCGAAATCTCGGGTGCCGTTTGCATATTGAGCGAAGCGAGCCGAGTGTAATGATTCATCGTTTCCCATTGACTTCAATGGGATATCAGTTTTTTGACGATTATTCCTCAACGACATGACTTTTTTCATTTTTTTAACATCACCTAATGTGTGTCTGTTTGATTGCAAAATTTCATAATTTTTCGTCAAGTAGTTTTTGAGCCTATACGTGACAAAGAATGTGCAAAAAGTCTCCAGTAAAGCGCTCCGCTCGCTTCGCTCAATTATTATTTTCTATGTCAAGTTACTTTGAGAGTAATATTGCTACAGGAGTGATTTATATATTATAAGAATGTTCATCATCATCATCACTAAGTGTGATGAGCGGAGGGCGGCGGGAAGCACCTGACGTGCTCGACGCCGGCCCGCTCATCATCAGCTGCGAGGTGGCGTGAGAGAACGCTGAAAATCTGGGAGTTCAGGACCTGGAAGCGGCGGATCCTGTCCACCATGCGCTTTAGCGGCTGGAATTACACAAACAATGTTAAGAACACCTTAAACAATATAGTTGGATATGTATTTCTACTGTTATAAATATATATATAGTTAGAGAAAAAACATTTGATTTTATTCCCTTTTCTTTTGTTGAAATGATAATATTACATAATTAAAATAAAATATAAAATAAACTAAAAGTCTAAATTTATTTAGAGACAACAGCTCAGTTTCTATAACGCCTATATAATGAATGGATAGCGAGTTCAGATCCTCACAATGCCCTTGACGAGCTCGTCCTTCCCGTCCACTCGCTGCACCCTCAGTATGTGGTAGCAGAAGTCCAGAGCCTCGAAGCGTCTCTGCTGCCCGAGGAGCGCTATGATGGTGCAGCCAGCCCAGTGGAGACCCTCGCCGAACAGCTCCCTGGATAGTAAGGATAGTAATATATCATTCATTTGTTTAATTTATAATACAAGAAACCAAGAAAATTTATTTTAGTTACATATTAACGTATAAATATCTTATTTAAAGATATGTGTATAAGAATACTCACTCAACAGTGAATTGTGTTTCTCCGACCGGTATGCAGTACAGGAACTGTAGGGCCGACCACAGTCTGAGAACAAAAAAAATAATTTCGTAATGCCATTAAACATATCGACACAAATGCAATTTTCAAATCACTTTTGACATCTGATTCATTTACATTAGTGTTATTGTATGGCGGGCGCGGCGAGGCAGTTCAATATCATCTCTAACTGTCCTATCGCTACCGTACTCCACTTTATACTATCTATCTCACTCTCTCCCCCCTCTTACCGATGGAACTCGTTGTTGTCGTCTGTATGCAGCGCGTGTTGTTGTATGGCGGGCGCGGGCCAGGCGGGCGCGGCGAGGCAGGCCCGCAGGCGGCGCAGCACCACCGCGCACAGCGACAGCCCGCAGCACAGCCGCTCGCGGGTCAGCAGGTCGCCCTCCCGGGACAACTGACTCTGCTGCGGGGGACATACGAATAGTATGTCTACAAAATCTTTCGTCTCTACTCTTGGTGCACAGATTACCAGAGTTTTTTTTTGTTACTAGAGGAGATTTCAGTATTTTGAAAGTTTCCAATTGGGAACGAAAATTTGTATTCATTTGTCAAATTACATCCATAAAAAAATATATAAAAGCCATAAATTAAAATACGTATATCAGGATGCTTGGATTTGCACAAAAAGTTATAAAAAAATCCGCCCAAACACTCTAATTCCATAACGTGGTGACAGATATAATACAAGTAATAGTTAATTATTCATCATCAATTCTGTAAGAGATCAGGAGAAGACGATGACTGAACAATCCAAATAGTATTTAACATTGTATTTAAAACATCAAATCAAATAATTTTAATACGTTTAGTACAAAAGTTAATTCATTTTTTGTTCAAGGAGTGCCACAAGGGTCTGTTCTTGGAACTTTACTTTATTTGGTATATACTATTGACATTATGTGTATTAATAGATCCTCTAGTCCTTAAATTCTACAAATATATAGTTTAACTTTTATTAAATAAAAAAATAACTGTATTTAATCCACAAAAACTAACCAAAAATTGGCTAATGCCAAAATAATATTACTTACAGATAGACATACAATATTATTCAAATTAAAATTTAAACCGTCTAAATATTAGATAATTTTATTAAAGTTATTGAAAGTAGATAATAAATAATTACCTTGGCTGTGCCGTATTTTTCAACATTCTGAACTATCTGTAGAGCAGAGTATTTAGCTTCGAGGCGCTTCTGCTTCGTTTCAGGCTTCTCACCCTCTGAGAAGAAAAGACAGATGTTAAATACTACAGATATATAAATAACAATATTCAGTTTGGGTAACACCAAAACCATTGTTAATTATGATATTTGCTGTTCCATCTCTTCCTTCATTCCACTCTAAGTATCGAAGTTTCCCTAAATCTAAACAAATTTGAAGACCACCATTTACACTAATAATATATTAAAGACTGCATACAAAAATTCATTTGGAAATTAGTTCAGAGGTTTATTAAAAAATACAACATTAGAATTTTGGTTCAAAGCTGAGATATATTTTGTGAAGGCTTTCGAATTTTTCGACTTATTTTAGTATATATTTATAATGACCGGCAGTGAAGGGACGCGGCAGAATGTTCTGGAAGGGCGCGGCGTGGAGGAGGTCAGTCACCTCTTCCTGACTTAAAGCCTGAAATTAAAAAATATATATATATTTTTATGGGGAATAGTTCAGAATAGCATCAAAGTCCTTATACCTTTAATTAAATAATAAATATATAAGTAAGTAAAAAAAAATTGTTACTAAATATTTATCCGAAATGTAGTGTGTATATATGTGTGGACGCACCTGTTCGATGAGCATACAGAACAGTATAATATTCCCAAGTTCCCTGAAGGAGTGGAACAGCTCGGTCCTGGCGTCCGGGTACTGCACTATGTCCGTTAGCTGCGCGTGGTAGTACCCCAGCACTCCTGCAACGGGAATACTATATTAGTGTTATCAAATTTATATGTTAAATTAAACAGAAAATTAATTCGTAAATGGAGGGTAGATAGATAACATAAATTATAACCCACCGTTGGAGCCGTAGTCATATCTGGGCAGCTTGCAGGTCCTGGGCATGGCGGCGGCCAGAGCGCGCGTGAACTGTGCCAGCGCGCCGTGCAGCAGCATGCGAGCCACGCCCAGCAGCTCGGACACCACCACCGCCACGCCCTGGTAGCCGAGCAGGCGGACCAGCGCGTGCAGGTGCGCCGCGCCCACGAACCCTGCACCCCCACCACGGAAACGATTACTTCCACTTCTTTGCTATTTAGCGCATTTGCTATTGTCGTTATGTCATGTCTTTTATTGTCACATATTTATATTCCTAATACTACATACTGTTGTTGAATTCATTCGTCATATAAAAAGGTAAATCCACAAAGTTACAACAGATAATACAAGTGTACTGACCGTTATACTGCGCGTACTGCGCGGAGTATGCCAGGCTGAGTTGCTTGGAGCCCCACAGCATGGCGTGACCGAACTGCTGGGGCTTCTCCCTAACAACCGGCGCCGCGAATTGGATGCCGCGACATTTTACAAAACTAGAAAAATATATATTTTAGGATAAATAACACTAATTATTTCCTCTTAAACCTCAATAAGAACCGTTCGCTCAACTAATTTATATAATACTTAGTATCTAAATTTTAATTTAGTTTAACGCCTGGGTTAAAGTAATTAACGACTCCGGTCACCCACCCATCATGCATATAACTTTGATAACCGTTGCTTAGCTGTTTATATCTTCTCCATTTGCTTATAAACTTTTAAAAATTACTTAAATTTCCATATCGTAGGACAGTGGTATATTTAAATATTTATATATAAAATTTCGGTTGTTCGTTTGTTTCGAAATTTATCTTTTTTTAAAAGGTACAGTCAATTTGAGTTTTTTATACATAAAGGTTTTAAATTACTTCTAAGTTATATGTATGTATAAGTTTAAAATGGATGATGCTGAGGGATCCACAATTTCCCAAATCTTATTATTAGGTAAGTGTCAATAGATGGCGCTGTGCTTCAATTTCATTTTTTTTTATGCTCAAATTTCGTCCACGTCTTATAATGCAATATAAATTCCAAGCGATGGCTTTTGATTTGAGATCGATGAGGCCGGACGAACTCCTCGGCAAGAGATAGTATAAAAATATAAAACAATTCGCTACAACTCACCGGTCGGTGGCCGCGTTGTAGCAGTAATTGGGCAGGAAGTCGTAATTCAGTTCCCAGAAAACGTGAAGCGTGATCCGTCCGTAGGGTGCCAGTACGCCGTGGTCGGACTCCCGGAGGATAGCCTCGAATTCATCCAGACACAGGTATCTGCTGAGGAGCTTGTGGCAGAGGCGGTTCACTGCGATCAGACCTTCGAGTTCCTGTGGGAGAGATACCAAATGAAAATATTAATATCAGTACTTTACTGCGCTGTGTATGTACGAAGTTATTTCTCTCTAGTTACTTCTAGCGACTTCGTCTGTTAAATATTTATAATTTTTTGTAATGATTCTTTTATTTTATTTTGAGAATAAATATGTTTATTATTAAAAAAAAGAGCATACCACAACGCCAGTAATATCTCCGGCTTCGAACTTGGCGACCGCAGCGTCCAAGGCGCGGTGCATGTCTGCGTTTATTCTCTGCGCCACCTGGAATGTACACATAGCTTAGTTTCTGTATTTTTATACCTGCGTATGTGTGTGCGTGTGTGTGCGTGTGTGCGTGCGAGCACATGAGTTTTGAGTGTTTTTGAATATATACATTGTGTAAGATATTTGTGTTAGTTTATGTATGGCTATTTGCTATTGAGTTTCATAGTGTGCTGCAGGAGTCATCTGGGTATACATATGTGTGCGTGAATAAGTGTTATATGAATGTATGTATATGTGAAAAAATGGTAGCTGTATAAAACATAATCTCTTAAATATGCCCATTTCTGCTTGTGAATTTTTCTTCTTTATAGAAATCGACATTAAGTGAAATGTATGTGTGTGTACTCACGAGTGCGCACAGGTCGATGTGTCTGCCGAGCAGCGCCACGTGTCTCTGTCTGAGCAGCGAGGCGTACCTCCCGGCGCCGCCCCCCGTGCTGGCGCCCCTGGACGCACACTCCGCGCGGTAACGCTTATCCAGCAACATACTGTGACAACACAACCATATTATAATACTTGAGTTGTAGTTTTTAACGGATCCATCGGTACTTGAAAGACAGATGGCGCTACAAGGTAAATAATTATTTTATAGTTGGCATTTTAAGGACCTGATCGAATTGTAGAATCGGATTGAGTCTCAAATGAGCGGACGGTCCATCCGATAAGTGGTACAGTCCTCTTTGCGAGTGTGCTTAAGTTTTGGTACATTTATTCTTCTCTTTTTATAAGTAAATGATTTCTTTTACCGGTAATTAAATTTACGTTTAACACATTTTGTTAACTATCACGTCGTTTACTGAGCATTGGACATAACTAGGGGCGCCAGCTGACCCTCAATTTCAACTCGCTTCGCTCGCGAAATCTCGGGTGCCGTTTGCATATTAAGCGAAGCGAGCCCAGTGTAATGACTCATCGTTTCCTACTGACTTCAATGGGATATCACTTTTTTGACGATTACTCCTCAACGACATGACATTTTTCAGATTTTTTCACAGAAAACAATCACCTAATGTGTGTCGTTTTGATTGCATAAATAAATCATAATTTTCCGTCAAGTAGTTTTCAAGCCTATTCGTAGCAAAGAATGTGAAAAAGTCTCCAGTAAAGCGCTGCGCTCGCTTCGCTCAATAATTCACCACTAATTCGTGTAAATTGTAAATAGTCTCTCACCTCGAGGCCAGCTGTTTGTAATGTGCGTACACCAGCTCGGACAGCTTGTACACGAACTGATCGAAGCACAGGTTGACCTTTAAATAAAATAACGAATTATACTTTGAAATTCTATAAGCATTTCTAGCAAGTTGACGAAAAAGTACATTGACATGGACAGGAATCGAACCTGTGACCTCTGCATATAAGCGGCGTCAAGTTATTCCCTGGTCTTTAAGTAAATCAGAAAAAATATATAATAATAAGTCCATATATAAATTTATTTAAAATTATGTATTCCTCACCTCCGCCTCCACCTCGTCGTAGAGGAACTGTTTCTTGAATACCGTGAGCGCGTATTGTGCGGAATCGTTGTACAGGTCCAGGGGGTACAGGACGTACCTGAGGACGAAGGGGGATTATATAGATATTTAAAAGGAGTGGGGACTCCCATATGTCACAGGTTGATTCATATTGAGACATTTTTTTTATTTGATTTATCATGTTATGTATTAAGTTGTGTTTATGCGTGTGTGCGTGTCTGTGTGCGTATCTGCGTGCGTGCGTGCGTGCGTGCGTGTGTGTACGTACGTGCGTGCGTGTGTGTACTTGTCTCACTGTATTGTATGTAAGTCTCTCTCTATCTCTGTATGTGTGTGTGTATGTGTATACTTACTCCATCATGGCGGGCTCCTTGCTCCTTAGTATGTGGTCTGTGAGTATCCAGGGCATGGACATCTCTATGGGAAACTGTATCCTCTTCTCCATGGTGATGAGGTCGTTGCACTCCTCGTTATGTTGGTGACGGACTGTGCATTTCTGGATACAAAGTAATATATGTTAATTTTTTTTATATATATTTACTTACAAGAATGCGATATAACAGTTAGTAGTTGTATGATAAGTAAATAAGATATATACTTACATTAACTTTCCTTCCCATAGTCATTTCCAGGTAGAACTCCCTGTACCACAGTTGAGAGAGGTCGCAGCATTTAGCCAGACTGTCTGTTTAAACCACAATATATATATCAATATTAATAAAATGAAGTCATCTAAGATCAACTATAAGAGAAATATGGAGATATATAGAACAAAATATATAGAATTTACATTAAAAGGTTAAATGCAACTTAGAACATGAATAAAAATTATATTATTTTATTTAAAGAAAGTTCATACAATAATAAAAAATGCTTTCAAAAGCTATACATTAATATAGATGGGCGATTCATTTTCAATAAACTACTGTTTTGCTGAAATCATAAACAATTATTTTCGACATAATAGTTATGAAGTCTATAAAATAAAACACATGATTATTTTATTCTTCACTTCTGTACAAACAAACTGTGTTTATTATAAATACAATATCACCCACCAGCCAGGTTCAATAAATAAGTCCAATAGAAGCTCTGCCGGTGGAAGGTCTCTATCTGCTGCAGTATGGCGGCGTCCAGGTCCTTACGTAGCGTGCGTCTCCCGCCGCTCTTGTCTGATATCAACGCCTCCAGCTGAGTGCGGACCATGTAGAGTTGGGTCGAGGATGGACCTTGGGGTCAAGAAATATAGTCATGGAATAAGGAAGTAAAAAAAGGTGAAATAAGAAAATATGTATGAATTGGGTGATTAAGCTCACAGCTCCTAGATCTTTAAAAAAAATTAAGAAACATTTTTGCAGCGCAAGAATCAAATTCAGCGCCATTGGCACTATAACAACGTTACTACAATGGCACAGACTGATGTCAAAGTAATTTAGAAACAAAAACAAAAAAGAACCACAATACCATAAATTGAAATTCAAAATTTAATGAATAATATATAAACATGATCATGTAATCTCTCTCTCACTCACCCACGTTCCTCCGCGGCACCTTGATGGTGAAGCTGGTCTCCGAGTCCTTCTTCCCTCGTAGCGCGGGGTCCTGCTGCGGCTCGCAGCCACGCGCCCAGTCGCCACACGTCTCACGGACTGACACTATTATACTGGGAAGAGATAACACTAATATATATATAT
Organism: Melinaea menophilus ssp. n. AW-2005; assembly: GCA_918358695.1. NCBI lineage: Eukaryota > Metazoa > Arthropoda > Insecta > Lepidoptera > Nymphalidae > Melinaea > Melinaea menophilus. Next base: position 6,941,221 of record OU911053.1, on the reverse strand, counting down.
ATATTTTGGAAACACGTTTGAATTGTAGTCCGGTCAAGAAACGGATTAAAATATCAATCTCTAGACACAAGAATTGAATTTTCTATTTAGGTTACAATCGTCCAACTAAAAGAGACATTCAAACCTCCGTATCAAGTCCTTCTTGTTCTTGATAGCCTTTCTCAGCGGTTCCCTCAGTATGAGGGTCACAAAGTCCTGCAGTTCGGCGTAGATGGACCTCCTGGCGGCGTCCGCGAACACGGTCTCCATACGAGCCATCAACACCTGGAGACCCTTGATCATAGCGATCACCTCTATCATCGCGAACTTCTCCTCTGGGGTGTAGTTGTAGCGAGTCGCCTGGTGAGATATAATTATAAATATTACCACTAGATTATCACTATGTATAAAAATATTTTGTTGCAAGCTGCTGCTGTTGTATGTGTGTGTGTGTGTGTGTGGGTGAATGTGTGTATGTGCGCGCGTGTGTGTGACTGTGTATGTGTGCGTGTGTGTGCGTATGCGTGCGTGGGGTGTATGTTTTGTGTGTGTTTGTGTGAGTGCATGTACCCGTTCGTACTCCTCCGCGTCGGGCGGGCAGCGCGCGTTAGTGGCGTGGTCGGTAGGGTGCAGCAGCTTCCACGAGCACAGCTCGGTGAGCACGGAGCACCATGAGGAGAGCAGCTGCAGCCCTCGCAGCGCCAACTCCGCCACCGCGCGGTTCTCACCGTCGGAGCCCGCTTCTTTGAACGTTGTCGTCACCTGCGAACGCAATGTGTGATATGAGATTATAAATTCTGATATAGAAAATGTAAAAAAAAAAACAAAACTTTTTTTATATTTTTTAAGAATAACTTTTTTGGAATAGTTGTAATTTGATACTCGATGAAACGAAAAATGCCAATATTACCTCATTGCTGTATCTGGCCAGCTCGGATATATAGTTCTGATGCTCCTCCCTGATCTGCGGCAGGTGTACCATGAGGTCGGCCTGCGGGGACAGCGGCGTCGGGTTGGACGACAGCGGCCATCTGCGAAACACACGATGTTACTGTAGGAGTTGAACCCGAGACCTTTGATCTTAAAAGTGCTGTAGATACTGAGTTATAGTGAATACGTAGCTTTCTTTTGGCAACTTCTATTATTATTATTATTATTTATTTAACCTTATAAGGGATTAATAGTTCACGGAGGAGGACAGTATACAGAGATTAATGACAAAGTAGATTTTTAACAGTTGCCTTAATTTTTTCCTCCAGGTGACAGGATTTGAACCTCAAGTTTTGTCTATCTATTAACCATTGATTTTCGAAGCAAAGAAGAAAAATAAAAGTGGGTTACATACTTGCTGGGGTCGTAGTGCTTCGATCTCTTGATGTAGTTGAAGGGAGCTATCTGCATGTCACCAAACAGTGGCACCACCTCCAGGTTCTGAATAAATTTAATTATATTATTCACATGCATCATTTATATATATATATATAATATTTGTCTGTTTGAGGTCATGAATGTTTGTTATAATGTAATGATTTGGGAAAATGTTTGAACAATTTAGATAATTTTGTTAATACATATAAAGTAAATGGAACATGTGTTGAGATAAATTTTGGAAGTTTTATATTATTTTGAAAATTTCAAAATTTTTATTAATTGAACATTATAAACAAGAGCGGGGCTCGAATCTGCGATTGGGAGATCGTTTTCGTGACTCTTACAACAGAGCTATCGTGTCCGTACTGGACATTCTATATTTAAACAAAATTAATGATTATTTTATTTATTTCTTTATTTAGCTTATATCCCTTGCGGGGTAGCCAGAGACGTGGAGCGCCAAAAGCTACGGTCCCTGCATACCTCTTTCACCTCGGCCACAGCCATTAACCTCTTCATACATGCCCTCTGGGAATTCCTCATGCTTTTTACGTGACCTTCCTCCAGTATCATAGATACTGTGTTATCAAAGGTCACTCGAGGCCTCCCCCTTTCTCTCTTACTGTTCACTTTTTCAATTAATGATTATTATAAAGTAATTATATTCACACATATGTACCTTAAAAATGCGGTCGATACGATCGAGTCTGATCTTCTTTTTCTGATCCAATCTGTTAATGTTGCAGACCTCAGAATCCATCAGGAACAGCCCAAAACCCATCACCTGAAAACAAAATACATTAATCTCTGCTAAATATACAAATTATAATAACATAACAATATATTGTAAGAATAAGAATAACAATTGCTCATTTAAAGGTATGAAATATATATAAAAAATCCAAATTTTATATATTTCTTAATTCAACTTACTTTAACAAGCATATGTTTCTCCGAGGGCGTCAGGTACATCTTGGTTTCGTACATGTGCACGCAGATGTTGACCACATCAGCCAGCAGGTCCTCGTAGCCTGGAGTATTATTATTATTAACAATATACTCACATTTGTCATATAAAAAAAAAAATTATACACTAGGATCCGCCCATCGTGCGTGGCGGGAATTGAGATGAGCGCAGGAAAATCCATTAGAAAAGAATAAAAGGAAATAAATATTTAATAACAATAATAAACAATTAATTGAAAAAGTTAGACAACGAGCGATAAAATCACGAGTCTCTTGGTTTTTTCTTTATAACTTTTGATTTAATCAAGGTATTTTTCATTGTGTTTTTTTCTGTAGATGCTTATTTATTAGTTCTACATTCGTGCCAAATTTGACTAAAATCGTTTCAGTAGTTTTCATGTGATGAAGCGATCAGCTCATTTTGAGGAAGACGATCGGCAAGGGCGCGCGAGAAAAAGCTTAAGTCTATGGGGATGCAGTTTTTCGACCATAACTTTTGATCCAATCAAGATTTTATTAATCAGTTTTTTTCTGTAGACTCCCGTCAGCAAGAGCTACAGCAATGCCAATTTTGGTGAAGATCGACTAAGTAGTTTTTATGTGATGTGGCGACATAAAATTTATTAACAAACGGTTAAAAGCTTTGCTTACGCTCACCTCAACAAACTATATTAGAGACGGATAGAGAGATAGGCTTAATATATATTTTTTTAAATACTTCTAATCGATTTATTAGTTGCTATTGATTAATATTATAACTAAAAACAATTCAAACAACTATGAATACTACTAGAATATCATCAAAATCGCTCAAGCCATTATACAATTTTATATATAAAAATAAATACGCCATTTGTTTTGCCTTTTCAGAGTACATTAATAATGTATCATCCAGATTTAATTACTGTATTAGGACTTGTAAATTTAAATTATTTTGTATATTACCTGTGATCTTCTCGAGGGCGTCCTTCACGGTGTCCCTGATCTTGTTCTGTGTGGCGAGGAACATTGATAGGTTCTGTGACTCCTGGAGACTCTGGCTGTCCGACATCACCTTCAGGAACTGGGCAGCGCTGATGTCATAGTATTAAGGATTATTAAGATATTTTAGAATATAAACAGGTCGAACCTGGAAATATTTAGAGATCCCGACTTCTTAAAGGTGGTTAACAACACTTCAAATTAGTTGGGAATAAAAATTCATCAATAACCGGAAGGCCCAGGAATACCAAAAATGCATTTTAGTTAAAAACAGGCTTCTTATAAAATAACACTTTCCAGTATACGTATTAGTATATTGTAATTCATGTTATCAAATTTATCATTTCTAAAACTGTCCAACACAATGCCCCCCTTTCCCCTTCACTAAACTCCTCATCATCACCAGCTCACCGTCTGTACGTTGAGTAGTCGTTCTTCACTGAGCTCTTCATGTTCTTGAGCTCGTCCAAAACCGCAAACATATTGACGAACTTCCCGAGCGTCAGGAGGTAGGCCTCCGAGACGAAGTCGCGACGCTTCTCCGCGTGACACAGGCGACGGACCTCGCCGCAGAACCGCTCGATCGCTTTACGCTGATAATACACATGTCCTTAAAGTACGCCTTCCTCTATGTTCAACTTTGATAAATTCATCGTCAAGGAAAGAAAAAAAAATTTTTTTTTCTTTCCGTGATGATGAACCTCCTACATAAATGTGTAAACTTACAAACTTTATATCTTTATAAAATAAGTAACAAGAATAGATTGTTAAAATTTTTTTTTAAATATTTTTTTGGGTTTACGGACAGAATTTTTATAGTCTATGATACCTATATCCCTTTTGGGTAAATGAAGATTAAATAAATAAATAATTGCAAACTAACTCGTGTTATGGTACTGAGTAAATTTTTACATTGTACATATTAAACAACTCTTATCAATACTCAAGCAAAAAAAAAATAACATAACAAACTTCAAAATAATGATTTAACAATTTTTTTTTAATCCTCAAGAACTGCCAACAGGAGTTAATACAAAATACTATATAATACTAAACTACTAGTATGAATACATTTGTCAGAAGCCTTTTTATGATAAATTTTCAATCACTGCAAATTAATAGAAAGTAATATTTACTTTTAATTAATGTTTTTTCCATTGTCATAATATATGTAGACCAATTTAACCTCTATATAACAAATCCTATTGTAACTAATTTAATATAAAAAATATTCTATTATTCCCTCCCTTATATTGAGTTTTCACTTTATTTGCATGTTGTTAAGGAAAATATATTTTAAATGCTCTATCCATTTAAGATATTTTTATTTTACTTTTATAGTTCAGTTATTTATTCATGACACTACACTAGTAACTTGAATTGCATTATGTAATAACAGAACTCAAAAATATTATATAAAGACAATTAACTTTTTTATATTATTAATTTTTTTTTATCTATAATTTTTTATATTATATCTAAATAGTTATGTTGTTGTCCACACACATTTATTTTAATTTCCTCATTTGTTTAATACTTATTTCATATATTGTTGTTATAATTTAAATTTCGTTTTCCAAATAAATAAATGATATAATTACGAAATCTTTCATAACTACCTGAAAGTACATAAACTGCAGCAGCTTGTTGACCTCTGGTGCCAGTACTTGCACTGTCCTTTCGTAGATGTGCACTCTGTCGGGCTGCTCATTGGAGCGCGGCTGCGGTATGGCACGGCTGCAGCAGCGCCAAGTGTACAGCATCACCGCGTGGGCGTTACCTTGCTCCAACAGCTCATTCTATGCGAATTATGTTAGAATAAAAATGGTTTAAGGTAATTTAGGTATACTAGGGACGTTAATATACTTTTTGCATATTGAGTAAAGCGAGCCCAGTGTAATGACTCATTGTAGTGGACAACGTCATTGTGAAGCAAATTTTTTGTTTGATTTTTTTTTCCCATTCACCTCAATGGGATATAAGTTTTTTGATAATTATTCCTCAACAACATGACATTTTCCAAAAATTTGTTTTTAAACCCTTACGTAATGTGTGTCTTTTTGATTGCAAAATTACATAATTTTCCGTCAAGTTTTTTTCGAGTCTATTCATGACAAAGAATGTGAAAAAGTCTCAAGTAGAGTGCTCCGCTCGCTTCACTCAAGTATATAGGCAATGCAGTAAAGGAGATAAATATCAAGATGTTTTTTTTAAACTATATCAATTGTATATTTACATATACATATTATATTATATTCTAAATAAACATGGCTACAAGGTTTGTGACACAGAGTTTGCAGAATAACAAAATGTAGTATATGAACATTTATTTACCAAGTTGGCATGTACAGTAGCTTCCTCAATGTATTTGGCAATACCGGTGACAAAGCCATTTCTGTCTTCAAAGTTTGTATCAAAGTTAGCTTGGTACAGGATGGAGCAGGGAGCAGCTTCAATACATGGCTGCTCATCTAGAAATAAACAGATTAGGTCATTGATATTTCATTTAAAATATTGATAATGACATTGGTGATGAAATATATTCCCAATGTTTGTATTATTTATGATATAGTAGTCTAATTAAGCTTAAAATCATATGTATATTAATATTCTATATTATTATTATACTATTTCATGTATGCTATTTATGAATATGCTATAAGTGCAATCAACTTACGAATAGGCTTTTGAGTATTACTGTTAATGAATGGATTTTTCTTAGCTTTTTTTATCAAAAAACTCCTGAACATGGTTATTTAAAAAAATACTTAGGCGTTTCAATGAAAACTACAAATAATCCTCAAACCTGATAAAAATATAGGGTGTGCTAGCGGAAGTAAAAAATGATAGAAATATTGCTTATTTCATCACTTACCTGGCAATGTTAACTCATCCAGGACATCCACATTGCTTAACGCATCAGAAAGGGATACTTTTTCACTCACAGACATGATTTCTGTGTGAGAATACACTCAACTGGAACAAGACGCTAGTACTTGGATAATCCAAGTTAAAAACCAGCGAGATTTAAAAATGTTATTCAAAATTACACTTAACTACGCCACTATGTATTCGCGGTTTAACTTAAAACTATTAATTGTTAATAATTAATCAACTATTACTCATTAAACAATAAATTTAGATAAATAAACACCCCACCTAGCTTTGATTACGATTAATGTCAGATAGATATTGGTACAGATAGATATTGGGTAATGGCTAGTGTTGTACCTTTGTAAGTTGTTATACTCTATACTCTGTGATTGACTCTTTATTAAATAATGCTTTCATATCGAATAATTAATTATATAGTATATTAATAATAACATTTGTGATACTATTATTTAAAATTTATTATCGTTTATTTTAATTAATGTTTGTTTTTACTTTTATATGATTTTATTTCAATAAAAAGATAGTTTATTATTAAAGGTACTATTCTACCCTCAGTTTTCGTATTCGATTCTTTTAATAGAGATTTACTAAATAGGACTATATAAGTCAATTGTATTATTTTTTTATCTAAATTCCTAAGTAACTTACTAAAAATAGCAAATAAGTTGGACTTAATGTAAATAAAGAACACGCAGCATATATGAAAAACCGTCACTGGTGTACTGTTGTCTGATTTGTTCGGCATAAGGTTAGTGTAAAAATATTATAGGCAAGTCTATCAGCAGTCGGCAAGTTGGATGATTTTGTATGAAAGTCAATGTATAGAAAAGGGACGTTTACTTTGATTGAGCGAAGCGAACGAAGTGAGCGGAGCGTTTTACTGGAGACTTTTTACATTCTTTATCACGAATTGGCTCGAATATTACTTGACGGAAAATTATGAAACTTTGCAATCAAAAAGACACATATTAGGTGATGGTTAAATAAAAAAAATTGTGAAATGTCCTTAATTTTTTTTTTTTTTTAATGTCATGTCAAAAAACTGATATCCCATTGAAGTCAATGGGAAACGATGAGTCAATACATTGGGATCGCTTCGCTCAATATGCAAACGGCTTTGTTGGCGCCCCTAGTAGTTCTACTGTTTACGCCTGTATCGTATTTTGTATGAGACTACTTACTCTTAGATTTATACAGTTTAATTTACCCTCATGAAACTGATACCTACATATTTTCCTTTGCCTATTCGATAACGGAGATCATGACTACATCTTACAATAGGTCACATGTACACATTTTTATAAATAAAATTCAATACATAATATAAGAAAAGATAATTTCAAACGAAAATGTTTTGTAAATTATCCTTTTTAAAAATAGTAGTAATAAAACAATAATATGTAATACATTTAGGTTTATTTCAATGAAATAAAAATGTAGCTATGTTTTTGTGACAAAAAATATTGCTACTATATAAAACTTGTTATCTATAATTTAACTAAGATGAAATATTGACAAACAAACTTAATTACTTACATTTACTTCAATATTTTTATCACAAACTTAATACAGCCTGTTTATTGTAACAAATTATAAACATATTTGTGCGTACTTAATTATACATAAGGCAAAGATCACACTATAAAATACAAACATTTAGGTTGACTAAGGGCATTACACTTGGCCGCCATTTTGTGTCGAAAAACTAGCAAAATCACTAAACAAAATGATTTTTCGTTTTAATAACTTTTATTTACATGGAATCTCTATATTGTAATTAATATATACATACATTAGACACTCCAAATAGATCCTGATTTGTTCTTGTTTCCCTATCTCTCTTTCGTCATTAGACATTATTCATAAAATCATTATTTGCCATCATAATCATAGAATTGCTTGACAATGATGTTGCGAGATATTTTTTATACAATTTTTCCATGTTATATGATTACTATATTATGCTTATAATTTGCTATGGAAGAAATGACTGCAATCCCAATAATTTAAACTATTATTAACTAATTAAATCCTATTAAGATGTTTTAGACCACTACTTCCCAGCCCTCGATGATGACAATTAGTCTTTAATTTAATAAAATTAATAAAAGACCTAAATTCGTTAAAAATAATTTTAATAGAACTTATATAGTGGACATGTTATAAGAGCTAAATGAACAAAAAGATTCAATCTTTTAATTAAAATAATAAAAAGGTTTCATGCTTAAAGCCATTAATGTACCATGAGATTAAATTATAAAATTATATTTAAAAGACAACCTTATATATACTAATCTCTTGTACTTTTAATTCCAAACAAATTTCACCAGAACTTATTCAACAAGCTAGATTCAGTCAAGGAAATTCACAAAATATATTCAGTCATTTTAATTTTATGCTAAGCACCACTTTCATGCAAAAATAACATTAAATAAAAAATATGATATGAATAAAAGGAATGAAACATTGAATGAATTAAACTTAGGGTAAAGATGATTTAGGATTTTTTTATAAACAATACAAAAAATTTAAATATAATAGTTACCGAGTCTGTAAATAGCCTTATACTAGAACTCAATCGGTACTTCTTGCATAACTACCTTGTACCCTATATTATTGACCTGTGCTTTTTCATTCTCAATCACATTCAACTGTCCGTTACCATGATTCAAAACAATATTTAAGTTCTCATACTCCGTCAGTTCTACAATTGGAGAAGCAATTTCAAAATCGACACAATTCAGGTAATCGTCATCACCATTCTGACTGAGCTCGTGGAGATTATCAATATGTATTTCTGGTCTAGCATCATCAAATGGCATTTCTGGTATGTTCCCTCTAATGCATTGGTGATTCTGGAGAAGGGACGGCCAGAAGAACACTTCTTCACATCTAAAACACTGCAGATCTTCATACACTTTCTCTTCTTCCCTCCCAATTCCGTGCACCTCTCTCATGTGTCTGGTCAGGCAGTAGTTTGTTGACAGATATTTACCGCATTTCTAAAAATTTTATTAAGTGAAATTAAATGCAAACCAACAGAATAATGAATATGATACAAATGGTATAAAAACCGGCCTAATCAAGGTAGTACCACTCTAACAAAAATCACTATGAAATTTATGTATATATTAAATCTTAATTCCAATCTATCACATGCTATGGTCCCTTATGAAACTGGGATTATACTTATTATTTAACAAATAAAAATATTTTTCTTTTGTTCTATATTTACTTTAACCAAATCATACTACTCTGATGAAGCCAGAGAACATTCCTTGTTTTGAGAGGAGTAGAAAACATTGAGAATTTTAATACAATAATTTGTAAATAAACATGTATGAAGACACGTCAATTTATTGTATACCTTGAATGGGTAGAAAAAGTTTTACATAGTACTTTTTTAGTGCAATAAAGTATTTTACCTGACATTGATGTTTTGAAAGAATCGTCTTTTTGGACTGTGGGTCTATGATAGGTTTTGACAATTGTTGTATAGAAATACTATTAACATCAATAAAATTTTTTGGTCGGGATGGTAGAAGTTTCATTTTAGCTTTTCTGGGTAGTTCTATCTTTTTAATAATTAATTTTGGTTGTAAAAATTCCGGTAACTTCTCACCGACTTTGTATGTTTTTTTAATTTTAATGCAATTATTTTTTTTATTCTTTATCACTAATTCTTTATCTGATTGTTTATCTAATGTTGGATTACTTATATTTTCTTCCATCATTGTTTCCTCTCCAAGTACTGATTTACTATTAGTACTAGCCCGTATCTGTGAATTGTCAGTGCTTTTCAAAAAGTGGCTCCATTTATGATGCAGCATGTCGGTTTCGGTACCAAATTTCCTGCAGCAATGATCACAAAAATAATAGTCTTTATAACCAGTCCTCACTATATTTTTAAGATTCGGTAAATCAGACACATGTTCTTCAATAACATCTTGTTCCACAGATTCTAATTCACAAAAATTACAAGTAAACTTCACTGGCTCCTCAACTGATTTAGCGTACAATGATTTGTAGCATTGTTTAGAATGCAAGGACATTATATGGTGTGAGATAGCACATTTTGTTTGAAACTGATCTTTACATATGTCACATATAAAGAATGTTCCCAGGTGATCATAGCTATGGTCCTTTAGGTCCATGAAGCTGAAAAAGGATTGATCACAAGTTTGACAGTCATATTTTTTTTTTATCTTGCATACATTAAGTCTGTGCTCCAAATATTGTTTCTTTGTTGGTAGTAACAATCCACATGCATCACAATGCATCTTTATATGCACTTTAAAAAAGGTTTTATCCACAAAGTCTTTATTACAATAAAAACAAATATAGCATTTTCTTTTTTTATGATTTTGACGCATATGCACTTTTAAATTATTGTAATCTTTGAAAATTTTTGTACATTTGCGACATCTGTGATACTCTTCAACTTTGTGAACTGTGATATGCTCAGAAAAGGAAACACGTTTTGGGCTTTTAATGATAATGTGTTTGTTTTCCAAATGGTTGTTGAGTTTTTTTTCAGTAAAATATTCCTTTTCACATATTTTACATTTCAAATGGGGTTCATCTCTAGATATGTTTTGTTGTTTGCGAAACATTTCTTTCAAACATTGCAAATCTTCACGGACCAATACTACCGAGCAGGTACTGAATAATTTTTCCATATCCAATATATTAGGAGCGGTAACTGGTGTCATTGTTTCCGTTTTATCAGGGGGTTCGGTTAGCTTTAATTTACTCAAATAAGGTGTTATATCTATACGCTGACACAGAACTAGAGGCACTTTGACGAAGCCGCGAAAAATTTCCTCTGAAGAACTTCTTTTAAGCGTCCGATCGTTTTTAGTGACTGAATTATGATCAACGTATTTTGATTCCAATAAATTATCGGTGTCTCCATTGTCATTTTTTAACATCGAAATTATAAAATACGGGAAAACTAAACAGAAAACACAAATGTTAACAATTTTAATAATCTTGTCAACATCTACTTATATATGACATAAGTGAAATTATGACATATCACAGACTACTAAAGTTTGAATATTATAATTTTCGATCCACAAATTATAAAAGTAAAGATATACTATAAAGGAGTAAAAATTTACTTGAACTATGAATTTACTCTAAATCAAAACTTAACCATCGAAACGACTAATATAAGTGCAACATTCTGAAGATATCCCTTCTGTATAGAAATAAGCATGATCGTTTTCATTGATCAACTTTGCTATTCTTAAGGTGCAATCTAACAATGAATAATATGATATCATATATTAAAGGGAATTATCTATAGTGATAAATTAACAAAATCATGTAATATAAAGATAGATTGTTATAATATAAACGGAGAAGAAATGGGTGGAGTATATAAAAATGGTATGAAGAAGAAACATGTCTCCACTGATATTATACATGAAAAAATATCAAACAGAACACAATTATAATAACATATTGCACTCTCCTCTAATAATTTGGATGGGAGAAGACTGACAATTAATAAGTAAGACATGTCCAAGAAATCATTTTTGAATATTTTGCCAGGAGGTTAACTCATGTATGTAGAAAATATCATAGCCACGAGTTACACTGCCGAATCTGTCGGCTTTTATTATCAAATTAATGATGTTCTCATTTAAAAATAAATACATTATAGTTTTTACTTGTTTATTTTGAACTAATAAAAATATTATTTTACATCGAATTGTAGCTCATATTAAAAGAATATAAACTATTTAACAAATTAAAATGAGTATACTCTAACAATCGATTTAAAAAATAAAACACTTATTTGTTATAATAATATTTTTAATAATAGAATTCGTTTACAAAAGTATTTATAAATTTATAATAAATTTCTCCAATTGAAAGATTACTTGGATAGCAATTGTCACGTGACAGTTGGATAAAAATAGTTTTGAGTGATTAATTTAATTTTCAGAACGCATAGATATCAATCTAATATTTTTAGTGTGTCCTTTTATGCTGCTGACTGTTCGTTAATAATTAAAACGTAAATTAATTTCCGGCGTAATTGGGTGGACATTTATATGTTTTTAATTTAAAGGAAGGTGCCCGAATGTAAAATGTTCCCGCCCACGCGCATCCGGACTTGCCTTCCAGTCATAAACCCCATGTTTAGACGCATCAAACCACACAAGCCCTTTAGACAAACGATCCACAATCAAACAAAGAGTGTTACGACGAATAACCAATTACAAAAAACGAAATGGATGAATTTAAGAGCGATTTTCACGAGATGGGTACCTTTAGGAAGTGTTATTTACGTTGGATGGTGTTATATACGTGCAAGTGTAAATTACGAAGTGTCCAAAGTGGAAATTAAATTTTATGAAATGTTTCCTTTTCGTATCACTAGTCGTTTATGGGGACGCCTTGCTTCATGCGAGTTACCAACCTCTATAAGGAGTTTTGTTTACGGTACGTACGTAAAAATGTTTAATGTTAATTTGAACGATGCAGCAGTCACTGATCTCTCTTACTATAAGAGTTTGTCAGCGTTCTTCACGCGTTCTCTCCGGGAAGGAGCAAGGTACATATCGCCAGCACACTGTGTGTCTCCTTGCGATGGCGTAGTCCTCAATTGTGGGCCGGCTGATACCGACAAAATCGAACAAGTAAAGGGAGTAACTTACAGCCTTGAGGAGTTTCTAGGTGAAAATAAATGGTCGAAAACTAACGATAATTATTATAACTCGTTATTAAAAAACAAAAATAACATATTGCACCAATGTATTATATATCTAGCACCCGGTGATTATCATAGATTCCATTCTCCTTGTGATTGGTCATCAAATTTTAGGCGCCATTTCTCTGGGAAGCTTCTCTCAGTTAACCCTTGGATGGCAAAGCTGATACCGGGATTGTTTACAATGAATGAGCGTGCGGTTTACATAGGAGAATGGAGGTATGGCTTCTTCAGTATGACAGCGGTTGGTGCAACAAATGTAGGTTCAATAGAAATATACAGCGATCCTGAACTTAGAACAAATACGAAAGGAAAACGAAATCGAATTGAAGAATTAGAAATTAGCACTGAATATAAAAAAGGTGAATTGTTCGGACAATTTAATATGGGTAGTACAATAATTTTATTGTTTGAAGCACCTGCTGATTTTAAATTTGAGCTTAATGCTGGAGAAAAAGTGCTTGTAGGTCAAGCATTGACAACAGCAGCCAAAGAACAGTCTAGATGACCAGCTTACAGCGATCTCTTCAATATTGCTCAGGCGGCTGTAATTTTATATGTTATTTTGCTGACACTGTAGCGGAGCTAATTGTATTCCATGCCTTGTCGTGCACGGACGGACGGACCGTTGTGTAGCTTTAAGTTGCATTAAAAGTATTATATGTATATTTGTAAGATTTATCTGTATTTTGAGTATATAGTTGTATTGAAAAATCCTGATAAAGTCATCATTTATTATGACTTAGATAAAACTATTGAATGAAAATTACATATATATATGTGCATGTTGTAATTGTATAGATATTCCAACCATAAAAATGGTTCAATGAATTTAAATTCAAAGGACAGTTCTCCAAAAGACGTGTGTTGTATCTAATGCCTAATGTAATGTGCGGTTTGAATTTAGTGCCTAGGTAAATATTAACCTAGGTTACCTAGGTAGGTTGAAGTGTGAGCTTAAATACATAAATGTATTTATTACTTTATTTGACTAGAAGCTTGAATTTCTTTTGGGAAGCTTCCGATATAATTATGTAAATGTGAGAAATGAAATAAATGTGATCAATGAAATTCATGTACAAAAGATATATGAAACTAAAGTTTCGTTTGTTTTATAATATGGGGATGTGTAGTTTTTATAGATTGTTACAAACATAGATACTCATAGCGGTAGGTATAGCAAATATTTTTACAATTCCAAAAAGTTTATATATTTTGAAACTTAAATATGCCAACCTTAATTTACTTATAAATTATTGTTTCTTATTAATTATTAAAAAAAATATAGAATCAAATAAATAACAACTGGATTTGTGATTACAACTATATTTATATAAATGCTGTGTTCTTTATGTTGGAGGCCAATCTGTGCCAGGATGGGCCAATATTGGGCTATGATTTAAATCAATGTAATATTTGAACCAAAGTTTGGAATGTACATGCAGTATGTGTTTCAGAGAATAAAGTTTTTTAATTCATGTTTGTATTATTTATTACCAATATAAAGATGTGGTTTTAATTGCAATGAAACCTAGTTACATTGTAATATTTATTATAATTGAGTCATTCATTATTTAAATAGTAAACAATGAAAGCAAAGGATGTTGTTATCCTGCATTGGTCATAATAATATTTATGTTTTTTGTTATTAATATTGATTGATACTGCATTGTCATTGTAAAGGGAAGAAAACGTCTCTATAAGCCTTTATTCACTGGTATATAACTAATAAATAATTAAACTAGTGATGTTTGATCTCCCTCCACTAAATTATAAGCCAAATATCTAAAATAAAAACAAATACACATTTTTTAGATTTACTGTATTTGTACTTAAGCATTTTTTTGTTTTTTTCCTTTGATGATAATTTTAGTTTAGAATTACAACCTATAAATATGTTATTTGAAATACGGCCAGTAGATTTTGCGTGATGCTTCAAACAGATTAAAAATATTTTATTTTTAGTACCATTCTTATTTTTTTTATTGAGCTGAGCATAAGCAAAGCTCTTAACAGATTGGAAAATTTCTTTTTGAAGCAACATCATATAAAAACTACTGAACCGATTTGAATGAAAATTGGCAGGGCTGTAAAGCTATACTTACCTGGCGTAAGGGACACCGTGATCATGCAAGCGGTTCCCCCAGAGCGAGGCCCCTCCATTGCACTGCGGCGGGGTTGACCTCTGTGATTATTCCTAATGTGAATAACTCGGACGCGTAATTTTTGGTAGTGGGGACTGCGTACGCGCCGTCCCCTCAATTTTAGGCCTTGGTGAGGGGGGGGGGGTGACCCCTCTCACCTGCCATAGGCCTACGCTGTGAGGGTGCCCTAAGTTGTTCAGGGCACCCTCGCACGGGGGGTAACAGCCGGGGCGGCACGGTGAGTGCTAACGCGATCCCGTGTCGTCCCATGAAGGCGTTGAGGGCAACCGTTGGTTTTTTAGTGGGTAGCCTTAAAAATGGCGGCGTCCTCTATGCCGCCGGGTAGTCCCACATAACCCTTCGGCCATCACCTTCCTGGCCGGCGGGTATTCGTAACGTATTTTTCCAATGAAAAAAAAAAAAAGGGCTGTAGAGCTGCGGGAGTTAAACTGAGCTTAACTCCCGCAGCGCACGGCGGCGTATCCTAGTATATTTAATATGCAGATCTTGCATAATTACTAGTTAATCACACAACCGGTTTGGAACTGATTATTAATTGCTTGGTAACTCGTAGGAACTGATAAAATTAATTGTTTTTAAATGACCATTATATAACAATATTACTTGTTATTGTAAGTAATACATATATTCTCATATATGAAATCCGTTAAATCTTATTTAGTTCCTGGTTTTTGCTTGATTGGTTTATTCGCATTTTAATAACCAAAGACGAAGAGGATATAACAAAAATGTAAATGTCTAGTCGAGTATAAAATAACTGAATTATTTTCTTTTGTTTCATTGTAGACGCATTATGCATATCTACTTGAAGGTTTATTTAGTTACTAATACTTTACTACAACTAAAACATGCTAATTTTGTACAACGTTAAGTACGTTTTATTGAAATTGGTGTGTATTAAGTCACAAGCGCCAGCCATTTAACATAAATTAAGAAATTAAATTAAAATTTTATTTACAGGATATATTATTTCTGTTTGTAACCGTAAGAATTAAAGGGCGATTTATTATTGTTTTTTTTTATAAATTAATTACTAATCTGCTATTAATAGTTAAGTGAATTTTATTCTCATCTTTCAATAACCCATATCGAATTGTTTTTTTTTAATATATATCTCCACATCAGTGTAATAAGTATAATTTTATTTCATATTTATGAGGTTATATAAATAACGATAAAAAATTAGGTTATTAATCGTTTTGATCTCTATAGTAATAGTTTGCTATTTAAAAATTCAGCTCAAAGTTGAATGACCTCAGATTATAATCTTTTATGTTTTTATTATATTACGGATTTATTAACCTTGTTAAAGTATCTAATTAGGTTAAAGCTCCGAGAACCAGTTGATTTCTTCAGCCAGCGATGTGATGGCTGACCACGCGACTTTCTTCACTCGAAAGTTAGTAAAATTGTAAAAAAAAAAAATTGTAGTGTAAGGCCGAGTAAATATAATATTTGTGTTGTTTATGCTTTTTATTTAACGTTTATATAAACAGTGTTTTAATTTTATATAAAATTGTACGTTTTATATAATATAAATATTATATATGTATGACTTGGGAAATTTTTAAAACTAATGGTCCGAATTTGATGAAAAAATATTTTACCAAATTCAGAATGGATCTTCAAGGAGATATTTATATCAAAAAGGTTTTTCATTATATCCAATTAAAAAAGAAATCCAACAATAACAATTACTGGTTAGTAATCACTAGTAAAGTGTTAATCTTCCAGAAACCTCAATCTATATACCTATCACTCAGTAAAAGGGACCCTATCTTATAAGTTATAAGGTCCTAATTACGACATCTGTTGCATTAGCCAGAATAGTATATGAAGTGATACTTCCATGAATAGTAACACTAGCTTACTAACAGCTTTTTCATTGTGCTATCTCATTAGACTAGTTGACCTAGTGCTTGATAGATTGGATAATGGAATGGATGTATTAAGAACGCTCCATGGAGTATGCAAAATTAAAAAAAAAAAAATACATGGGACGGTATCCCAGAGGACGCAGGTTCAAGTTCTGCCTTTGTTGAGGAAATGTTTCATTTTATATAATTTATAAATATAATAACAAGTTTGCAGACAATTTCAAATATTTATATACTAATTAATCATTTCCATATATCTTCGATGTGTTCTTTCCTTTCGATCTTCGTCTATTGTCTTGCCTGTCAAGGTTTTGTGTAAAAAGTTTGTATTTAAGCATAAGTTTGTTGGAAGTGACACTAACTGGTGTAACATCTTTGGCGCTTTTGAGGTCAAAAACAGCTCTTTTAGTTGGATTAAATTTGTCTTTTGATTGTTGTTTATTGAGGAAATTTAATTTATTAATTTTTTCGGCGGTTGTCTCAGCAATTTTCTCAAGTAAATAATCAAACTTATTTGATTTTAATAGTATTTCTATAAATCGTTCCACATCCGTGTCCTTAAGCGTTCCTACAGTTTCACTTTTACCGCCATCTGTGAAGAGGCCGACATATAACACTGAAAAAAGTTATTCGACCGTTAAATTTTGAATTACGTCAATTAATCTTCGACGTTCAACCTCGTCTGCTATAAGAATATTATCTATAAATATAAATAAAATTGAAGTGTCTATTTGTAATTCCAAATTAACAGTTTTTCACTAAAGTATGTACGTTATTTACATAAATAATATTTTTTAATAATTTTTCACCGTTTGTCTGTCTGTTTGTTTGTTCCGGCTAATCTCTGAAATGGTTGGACCTATTTTAATAGGGCTTTCACTGCCGAACTTAGGCTACTTTTATAAAAAAAAAATAGTCCACGCAAACGAAGTCGTAGGTACAGCTAGTCTTAAATAATTATATAGAACAATAAACTACAGCAAATTAGCAGTTTTAAATAATAGAATAAGGATATGACTAACGTATTAGGATGTTCTTAATTGAACAACACTGGCGAATAATTCAAATAATGTCTTTTTCACACGCAATGTTCCTGACTGAATAACATAAACAACTGCCCCTGTGAGAATTAGTCGGCAAAAGTGGAATTTGAAAGATCGAGTTATAAGCGTTATTAAAAAAGGCGGGTTAACCGTTAAAGTCGTAATATATACTAATCTTATAAAATATTATTCACCTGTTCTTGAGTTGTTCAATGAGAAAAGTATTATTAAGATTCAAAAATAAAAACGGGGAGGCCTTGAGTGACCTTCGAAGACACAGTATCTATGATACTGGAGGAAGATCACGTAAAAAGCATGAGGGGTCCCGGAGGGCATGTATGAAGAGGTTGATGTCTGTGACCGAGGCGAAAGAGGTATGCAGGGACGGTAGCGTTTGGAGCTCCGTCGTCTCTGGCTACCCCGCATGGGATATGGCATGAATATAAATAAATAAATAAAAATAAAATGTTGGTAGATAAGAAGTTAACACTAAGGTTCATATCATGTTACGTTAAAATTCCTCTAATAGTCTTTTATTTTTGTATCATGTTTTTTTATTTTAATTAGGCATAAATTGGACTTTGTCAGACCAGACGTACAAAATAAAAGAAAAACAAACAATAATAAATACCTAGAATCCATTTTCTAAAACACATAATTATTATTAATTTTATTATATCATTCGAAAATAAAATTTTATTTTCCACAATGTTTCATTGAACATAAAATATATTCAATTTCACTCGCACAATAATAAACATATGCTATCCGCAAAAGTTATATAAATGAATTTTATTTTATTTTATTTTTATTACTTATTATGTGATACATAATATGATACAGCTTTCGGCAACCGTTTTTTTTTATTTATATGAAAATAATTTATTATTGTGAATCATGATTTCTTTATTAATTTTTTTCTTCTATATATCTTATTGCCTTCAATTTTTTTCTTTTTTAATGATCATCATTGAAATTAAATTACCAAATATTTAAAATGCCGTAAATTATTTTTATAACATCATCTTGTTTACGCTACCCTCCCTCCTGACTAGAATCATATGCTGCCTAACACAAAAAATATTATTTTGATTATAATTTTAGTCTAAATTATTTATTGCTTTCCTATGGAATTGCGTAAATTTTCTGGAGTGGAGACTTTACTTACCTAGTAGAGTAACACCACACTTGATTTCATAAAAATTCCTCCAACAAATAGAAGATTGCGTTTTCTGTTAAAATTGAATGAACTTTAACACTAAATAATTTACTTTAATATGATATCATCGATTTCGAAAATAAGAAAAAAAAATCAGTTACTCATTTTTGTTGCAGCATTTTGTATTGGCGGGAATATAAAACAATGTGTCAAACATACAAGAAAATATACTATTATTAAAAGAGTACTATAAATTATTGATCTGTCAATGATAACAAGTTAAGACCCAAGATACAAGTCAAGTTTGCGATCCAAATACCGTCATATTAATAGATTTGGGATGCAAATAATAACAATTTATTAATAATTGACATCTTGTTTAATAGTTGTCTGGTTGACAAATAAAAAATAAAGATAATTCAAAGTAAAGTTCTAATCACTGTTTTTTCTTATTATGTCCATACCGGTGCTGAGACAACCAAAACTCGAGCGTAATATCTTGAATAACACAAAATATGCACCAACGAACCAGAAGTACACAATATTAACCTTGAAGAATGGGATGAAGCTTGTGGTATCGTGCGATTCGTATAATGGTATAATTATGATAGGGGATATGTTCAAATGCGTGTTCTGTGACGAGGAGATCGAAATGGAAATATCAAAAAAGGAAAGTCACAAAGAATTAGCCGAACATAAGCGATGTCTTCAAATGTACCCGCATTTGGAGGAGCTATCGGAAAATCTAGTGAGACAGGTATATATTTATATTTTGTATTTCATTTTCAAGAAGTAGCTTCTTAGGTACCTAAATTCGTAGTTATGCATCTAAAATAAAGTGCCGATTTAAATTAATTTTGTAATAACATTGCATTTCATAAATTTAAAATGCCCAGAAAATATGTAATTTAAAATTTTACTTGTCAATAGTCAATATATTACATATATACTAGTGAATATATTCTATTTCAGATAGACAATACAACCTGCTACTGCACTATATGCAATGTGATCACATTACCTGTGACCCTCACTCGGCACATTGCCACCGAGGAGCATGTTTGCGAACTAAACAAGGCAATAAATAGAGCTACAGCTTACACTCCAATTGATAAAAATAATAATTAGATAGATCTGTGACACTGGTTCATGTTTGTGGCACTAAACAAGTAATTTTAGTCCATAACTATTCAATTATTAATTGCGTCCATCTCATAACTATTAATAATGAATGAATATGATCTCAATCAGTTGTCAGAAGCTACACAATCAGTAATTAGCTTAGGTTCACAACGTTATAGTTCACTGAAATATATTAATGAATTTAGCGAGCCACCTTGTTTAGTCTTGAATACCTTCCTTAGTTGCATTATTTATTTTAAATAAAGTTATTTACCCTACAACTTAAGATTTGAATAATGAACTTTTAATAGTGCAGTTGTTCAAGAGATTACTGTCCACATACATACATACATAAATGAAATAGTCGTCTATAATATTGGTAAAGATCCTTATTGCTAATATTACCATATTTTGTCAAGTTATTAACTTGTACAATTTTTTTTAAGTTAATATTTAATCACCCAGTTAGAAGATTGCTGACAATTATTCTAATGAATTTTTGTTAACACGAAATGTTTAAATTCCTGTTGTAATAAATAAGGATATGTATCCACTATTATCTATATAAATTGTTTTTATTTTATTGTGTTGTCCATATATTTTTCTTTTTTTCTTATTCTACTTTCAATGTCACACTAAAACCTTTTTTGGTGACAAAATAAAACAGATGTTTGAAAAATCAATTCCATACAATTAATTTAATATAATTTAATAGCTATTTGCTAGCTTTACAATTATTATGATACTAATAATTTAGTTATTGTTATAAACATACATGTAATCAGCACTGAATTGTTCTTATTATTGTAAAAATAGTATCTTTTTAGTAATCACCAATATGAAAGGATATGCAAACTAAGATAATTATAAGCTTCTATTAATAAATGAAAATCATTTGTAATCTTCTACAGTGCTGTAATAACTGGGAGATGATAAATTACATTTATAACTTACTTGAATATTATCCTAAAATAAAAAACTGATTTGTAATTTATTTAACTTTATTATTATGGCGCCGCTTCTTGGTCTTCCTTTTCAAATTCTTTTGGTTTGTACAAAGTTTAGAGATTTTCCTTTTGTGCAGCCATACGGGATATTGTCCATTTTGATCTTTTAAAGTTTTTGTATTGAAGACTCGTTTTTTACCATTTTCACCAGCCACTTCGACATTCTCTTCATCAGAACTCATTGCAACGTCTTCTTCTTCTGGTGGAGGTTCTTCTATTTTTTTCTTTTTCTTATTCTTTTTGCCGATGGCTCCAGCATCCAAAAATATAACTTGATCGGATTCCATAACCTCACTTTCGTTAACTTTGTCTTCTTCTTTCACCCCTAACATTTTCTTTAATCTTATGAGTTCTTTGGCAGCGTATCGTTCCCTCTTTATAGCTCTGCATTTTCGCTTCCATTTACTTCTTATTGATTTCGCCATTTTAAAATAATTTGTTTTGATTTAGAACAGCACTTGTGCTGTCAATAAAAACACGTGAAAGAAAACAATATTGAAAGATTATAGTGATGTTGCTATTTGTAAAATCTAGAAATCTTTATTTGTTTTTTACACACATTATTATCTTATATAAGTAATTAAGTAGCTATATTATATTAGAAAATCAATGAATTTAAGATGGATTTTTCTTAAATTCATATTAACCAGTTGAAGTTTTTTTTTTTGGGATATTTTAAATTTTATTAAGTAATTTTTCTCAAATTCAATCAAAACATTCGTTTAGAAATTCATATATATCAAAATTCGGATTTCTTGTAGATAATCTACTATTTCATATTCCTTCATTCCTGTTTGTCTGACGTTCTGTCATAATTTTCTTTTTCGGTTTCGGCTTTAATTGAAAATAAAATTTCTATAAACTTGGAAACCTTCCAGCTTTATCAAAGAAACTGTTTACCTCTTGCGACGCAGCTTACTCAGCGATTTATCGTTATGAACGCCGACTTCTTTGTGTCTCTTATATTCTGGTGATTCATTTGAGAGTACCAGCGTCTAGTGTTTTGGTATTTTGTGATTTAAAATGGGTTCAGTAAACATGGATTGTGATACCAAACGTGAATTGGATGATAGCGGTTGCGTGCAAGACGGTAATATTCTCTTAACATTTAAAATATTTCTGACTTATAAGGCAAATAATATTTTATTTTTTTATAAGAAAGAGGGTATCCTTACGAGAATGTTTTCAAATATTTTACTCGATCAAAATCCATCTTATCAAATTGATTTTACAAAAATGAACTGCTATAATTAGGGCCTTAATGAATAACAAATAAAAAAAATGGATGAGTTGCCATCTAAATTATCAAGATTCTACATTTTTTACAATTTATCGAAATTGTAAAGTTTGAATTTTTGTCAGATGCAAAGACCTTACTTACTTACTTTTGCTTTTATGTTAATGCCTGGGTCTGGGTTACTCAAGAAGATTAATCAATATCTATAGAATTATACTATATAAGAGTATAGAACAAATAACTTAATGTATAATTATAATATCTTTAGTAAAAAATTTCCATTTGATTGTGCTTAATATTTAAATTTAAACATAGAGGGTTCTGCAATAATGTATTAATTGCCAACAGTCACTCTTTCCAATGGACAAGTAAGTTTGCTGGATATATCTGATGATGTGTTGCTGTATGTACTGAGATACTGCTCACCGAGAGATCTGAAGGCGCTTGGATAGTAAGTAATATTTTATTAAAATGGTTAATGAGCAGTACTCACATATATATCTGTTGGATTGGCCTTACTTAGTTTAGAGCAAAATATTGTTAGTTATTTTCATAGAAACTAGTAGTACTTGAGCCTATTCTAGTTTATGACTGGTTACTCATCTGTTTCAATAGTTGAGAATGATGTGCATTGTTATATCTATTTATTATATATTATATATTATATCTATCTATTTGATCTTTTTTACCCAACACAACTGTAAAAGAATTCTCTATCTATCAACCGAACAGCTACAAGTCAGTTAATTTAATTCCAGTTCATGCAGTCGTCTTGGTCGTCTTGTACAAGAGCGAGCACTATGGCGTCGTGTGGATGCTAGATCTGAAGCCTGTAGTAAAGCCAGGCTTTGCTGGTTTTTGGATAATACTCTCCATGATGATACAAAGGTGTTGATGATCAGTGGATACGCTAAAGCTGCTGAAGGGTGAGGGCATAATGAGCTACCTATATATAGAATTACAAACTTCCCATCTATCCCATTCATATATGTGGAACTTAAGTTGTTGAATCATTTGCAGGATTTATATTATAATGTACATCATTTAAGATTGTTATATTTCTTTTGATAAGAGCAACTGTTGAGTTTCTGGCCGGCTCTTCTCAACAGAGCAGCATTCCGAGCCAGTGGTAGCTTACTCACGGACTGACTACACTGACCTTTTTTTTTATTGTAATAATTGACGATTCAAAAGTGCATGTAAATGCCTACCTGAATAAAGATATTTTGAATTTGAATTTATAATCATCCTCATAAGGCTTTATTATATATTTGTTTGTTTAGAGTCTTACAATATGTTATTTTTCTACACCCTTCTATTATACATAATCTCAATGAAGACAACTGTTTGGTATATAATTTCACCAACACCCACCTTTGTATTCTGCGGTTAAACATTATATATATAAAAAATAAGTAGTAAACAATCACTTTTAATATTTATTACATACACATATAACTGATTCAACAGTCAGTACCATAAAATAAAATCTGTATAAAATGAATAGGTAGAGTATTATCAAAACTTCTTGTTCTTTACCGTGGAACTTGAATCTGATGTTTAATTTATTTTGTCTGTAGTTGTCTGGGCCTCATTAATGTGTCCCGTGAAGAAGCTGAAGAGGAAAGGAAGCAAAACCAGCGGGAGGGACCCAGCTCCGCCCCTTCCAATATTAGTGGTGAGTATTTACTCTAAATATTAATTGTATTTGTAAGCTTTGAATTGATATTTATACTTACCACTATAAGTTATGTCTTACAAATATAGCTTAGATAAAGTGCTTATGGAAATACTCAAATTTCTGACCACTATATGTTGAGCCTACCATATGACCACCAACTATTATAAGTTAAAATCACTTTATAGAGATAGTTTAGTTGAGAAGAGATCAACAACGAATGTTGCAATACAAAGTGCTTAAAAACATCTTATTTGCTGTTAAATTGCGTGTGGTACTGTCTGATTGATTGATGTAATGTCATGACATGACATCAACCAATCACTCTTGATGTCATGTCATGATAAACAATCATTCTTTACAGAAAGAAAGTTGTCGTAATTATCATACCTGTACTAATATTTGATTGATGAGATTTTTTCATAAAACTAAATTTTAACGTCCAGATAATTTAATAGATTTCATATAAATTTTTTAGATCAATGATTAAAATATTTCTACAGAAATACCAGTTTCAGAAATACCCGAAGAACTTCATCAGATACCAATACCAGTGCACTTGGAGCGCCACCACGCGAGGTTCTTCGTCACCGCCCAAAGGACCACTCATCTACCGAGGTATGGAAATTTTATTTATAAACAAGATTCTTTTTATTAACTAGATTAGGAAAAAAGTAACTATAAAAAAAACATCTTTTCCATCATCACCACGTGATAGATTCATTCTCTACATGTTCTATTCTATAAACAGCCCCGTAAATCCAAGGTAGCAATTCATTTGTATCTATATTTAATATTCAAACGTACCCTACCTTCATAAAGGAGCTGTGTTGATAGCGGATGTATCCCATAGGTACCATCATGCCCCATTGTGATAAAGGGGTAGGTACACTACCTCCATAAAGGAGCTGTGTTGATAGTGGATGTATCCCATAGGTACCATCACGCCGCATTTTGATAAGGGGGTAGGTACCCTACCTTCATAAAGGAGCTGTGTTGATAGAGGATGTATCCCATAGGTACCATCATGCCCCATTGTGAAAAGGGGGTACCCTAGCTCCATAGAGGCACTGTGTTGATAGAGTATGAATCCCATAGGTTTCGTGGGTTCCCGTCGTGGCCGGATTCTTTGGGTCGCCGCGGACCGCAGCCCTGTCGCGGTCCGCAGTTCTCCTTGTCGCAGCCGCTGCTGCAGCGCCTCGGGGACACCTGCCCGCGACTCACCACACTGGCTGTCGATTATTGCAACATAGATTGTAACACGGTGAGACTCTACTGATATAAAGTGACATTTTGAGGGTTGGACGGGTTTATGTGGGTTGGTGAGATCACATGGTGTATGTGATAAAAGGGTTTTGTGTGGGTTGGTGCGAGGAGATGACATTCTAGGTGTCACAAAGCCACTGATGTAATGATGTCGTTATTTATTACTTTTGATATATTTTCAGACAAACCTGAGTAATTTTCCGAGAACTTTAAAGAAATTGTCTCTGCGCGGCTCGAAGTGTTACAACATGACCATAGACAAGTCATTTCTATTCAAAATACAGGATTACTTGCCAGTGTTGGAGGTGACTAATTTTTATTATATTTGTTTGTTTAAATAATTAATTAACACTTCTTGTTTTAATATTTATATTTTAGAATTAAAAAAACAATTATAACATCTTACTATTACTAAACATCTCCCATAAAGTATAAAGTCAGTGTTACCATTATAAATGTACTCTATAATACCAACAATATTAATAGGTTTTTGTACAATTTACCTAATATATGGTAACTAAATGTATATTTCAACTCAACCAGATAAAAAATTTTCTTATTACAAAAATCAAGTAAGTAATAAGAGTCAAGTAACAGTTCTAGGGCTATGATTAAAGTATAGAGATTTTGATTAATAAAACCATCAGTATAAAAAGAATATGGTGTTTATGTTTTTTACAGTTCAAATGCTTTCACCAAAGACCAAGTGTTTAAGTATTTGAAAATAAATTTTCAAAAGTATATTTCTTTGATTTTGCTAAAGTACTTGTAAAAATTCCCTCTATAATGTTATGATTCAATTCCCTTTATAACAGAGTCTAGACGTGTCTGAGTGTGAGTGGATGGACCCCGCCACACTCCTGCCCCTCAGCAAGCTCGCCACCCTCGAGGAACTCTTCATGAGGGACTGCCACAAGCTGGCGGAGTTCGTGGCGTACGCGTCCCTCACCGCCCGATATGGATTCAGGACCTTAAAGGTACGTTGGTAATTAATATATATTTCACTATGACATGTGTGACGTCATTAAGTAATACACTTATTTATTTATTTATTTATTTATATCTTTTCCACTTTGTATCATTATCAGTGATCACTTGTGTACGTCAAAATGGAAGTGTCAGGAGGGCCTATTTCGATACCAGATTTATCGTAATAAGCCCTTCTGTAAAAGCACTTTCCCACTTAGTATTAAAGCTATGAGGGTTCCAAACGCGTCCTGGTCTGATAAGAACCACACAACAAACTCAGCCGGATATATATTTTTTATATTGTGATCACTGTTTCACTTTTAATCTTAAAAGCTATTTTGGAACAACTAGAACCGTCGCAATAAATCAGAAATGAGACACTACTAACAAGACATCGATTTTATTCGACGGTTGGGTCACCGGTGACAGGTGTTCGCCGCTGACCATGAACTATTGCGATATCCGGGACTCGCAATAGCGTTGCTGACCTTGGAGGTGGGAGTAAACTAGAGAGCGCAAGTATTTGGCTAGGCTTGAAATACTGTCTCGGTCTATTCAATGAGTCCACCTTGGCCTTATTCTCCAGATGATTACAAAAACGAACGTCGCCCTAAATGTCGAGACCTAATATTATGATACTTGTCGATGCATTAAGAGGAGTACCCTTGAAGCGCGGAGATACGGCAAATGGGATTTTTTTAGTCGTAAAGGTGTAAACTGTGTCTCTTAGGGATTAAAGTGAATAAGGTTCGTTTCACCCCATTCTAAGACCATCCCTAGGGTGGTACTCTATAGAAGAAACAAGTTTCTTTTAGTATTCGTCGACGTTTTCACTGTGAGAGCCCTGCACGGCCGGAAAATATCGCATCCCCAGTGCTGTCATCCGCATTACAATGTATGATCGAAATATCCAACATATCTTAACGTGCAGGAGGAACAGAGTTGGGGATAGCACGCAGCCTTGCGGCACACCAGCGCTCACGGGCGTAGGGTCCAAACAAAAACCGTCTAGAACAACCTGTATGCTCCGCCCAGTAAGGAAGCTGGTGATTAATTTGTGCAAATTCTCGGGCAACTTATAGGAAGGTAGTCTGAAAAGAATCCCTTTGTGTCATACACGATCGCAGGCTTTCACCTTATCTCGACGAACTGCCAGACCCCCTCCCTTGCTTTTAATAACTACTGCCCATCGGTGCATAAGATATAACAGAAGATCACCAGACGATCGACCATGACGAAAGCCATATTGCCGGCCATTAATCAACTGGTGATCCTCGAGGAACGTTAGGAGCTGTTGTTTGGTGATGGTCCGAGGTATCACCTTTTTATGGACCGAATGGACAAGGTCACGCTTCCATGAGACCGGGGTTTCCATGAACCTTTAATTTAAGAGTACCGAAATAGACGCGTTAGTACTAGTGTTAACTCAAGGACGCTTGTTCGTAACACAATTGGAGAAATACCATATGGACAACTCGACCTAGGAAATTCCAAAGAAAAAAGAGATTTTCGGATAATTTTTTGCTGAAAACCTATTTCCGGCATTAAGGTCTATTAAATCGGGATGATAGGCGATGTTTTCCTGGTCGTCCAAAGTCGTGTTTGGGGCAAAAAAGAGTGCCCAAGAAATCGGCTTTCTCTTTTGCCGTGTGGGCCAGAGAGTCATTCCCAGTGTGCAATGCGGTAGGGACGACTGGCAAAAGTTTCCTAGAGGGGCTTTGGAAAGCGCCCAGACTTTGCGTTTGATAGGCGGGTACCTTTCCAACTGATCCCTAAATTTGCACTAGCAATAAGCTTGATACTCCTGCCGTTTGCCAGCTGCTGCAGCCCTTACAGACGCATTAACCAAGTAGTACCGTAGTACCACAGAGTTTGGTACCAATAATTCCATCTACTGTAGTATCACATTTACAGCTATAGCCGCAGCTCAGTCACTGGGATCATTAAAAGGGAAGCAAATTGGCCCCATGGGTGGGATGTAAAAAAGGACCGCATTTCATCCCAATCCGCTGACTTGTAGTGCCAATCGCGTCGAATAGTAGGTTTTCTGCGAGCCAGACGTTGCATGGGCACTACACTTCGTACCAAGCAATGATGAGAGGACCCTGTGGGAACTTCAACCGTGACCTGGCAACTTTCCGAGATGTGTAGTCAGCAGAAGATCTAACAAAGAGGGCATCTGGCTGTCCACGTCCGGTAGACGAGTGTGCGTCTTGACCAACTGGGACAGACCATTTGCAGAACAAACAAAACAAACAGATCAGACAGAACAAAGTTAAACACAAATCTCCCCGCGTAGTCGGTGGAACGTGACCTTAGTCAATCGGTTTTGGTAGCGTTGAAATCCCCGAGGACTAAGACTTCGGCGAAGGGAGTCTGTGTGTCAGATCGTCAATCTTCAATCTGGGTATGGTCCAAGGGTTGATCCGTTTCTGCATTACCACTATGGAGTTACCTGTAGAGGCACGCGTAGACTCTGACATGGTTGTGGTTGTCCATGTCGCCGCGCAGCCAGAATACAGACAGATCCTGCTCTTAAAGAATCTGACGGCGACGATAGCAGATATCCTCCCTTATGAACACAGATGAGTATGATAGGTACGCTAGGTTGAGATATTTGTTTCCCCGTCAAAAGACTACAAGGCCGGCTGCCCTGTCTCTAGATGGTAGTGGGCGGCGTTTAAGTTGGTTCTTCAAAATGGGTAACCTCCTGGGGTATATTTATTATAGGCTTCCGGATTCTCTCACTCAAGAAAGAGTTTAGGTTAGAATGAAATCCCCGGATGTTGTAAAAGTACACATTTAGAGTAGGGAGTTGCATTTCCGGATTCTCACTCACCGACGATATATAACCAAACTAGCTGATTCCCGCCCGGTTTGCTGGGCAAATAATAACAAAGAATCGCAAACTATATGTGGGTTAATTGAAAATAATCATAAATTGTATGTGGGTAAATTGAGAATAACAAATAATCACATACTGTATGTAGGTAAATAGAAAATAATCCCAAACTGTATGTGAGTTACGGAACCCTAATCCTACGAATAAACATAGTGAGAGGCCAAATAATTTTAATTTCTACTGCAATGGAATGGGAGAAGAGAGGGAGCGGGGGGTAAACTTTGTAGTTTTTTAGCTGTAACCTTGGACCTTGGGACCTTTGCAAAATCCTTTCTTATTGCACCTATTCAATATGTCAGGAGTCTTGTGTCCAAATTTCAGCTTTCTAGGTATAACGGTTTGAGCTGTAGAGCGATGAATGAGTCAGTGAGTGAGTGTCTTTGTGCTTTATATATTAAGATGAATTTGGGTACTACACACCGATCTGCCGTGAGAGAGTGGTTCTACCCCGCTCGAGCCAGCCCAATACGAGTTGCAGTCAAATGACTACAGTTAGGCTCCATCGTCTAACCACCTAAAAAGAGAAAAATAAAAAATTTTCGTCCCCTGAAAATTACATAATTGTATAATCGTGTTATGTGATCATAGTCAGTTCCTAGGTCCAAATGTAAATATAAGCCACGTAATTTTATAAATAATAATAGGCATACATTCCACGTATGATACATGAGAATATATTTGTGTGTGTATATCCAGGTGTTGGACCTCCGCGGGTCTCCGGTGGGGGACTCGGAAGTATCTGCGCTGGGATGGTTGCCGCGCCTAGAGCGACTGTGGCTGTCCGCAGCACACGCAGCTGACAGACACGCGCACGCACACTACGCAGGGGACGCACGCACCATACACACACAACTACACGCCTGGGAGAGGACGGTGAGGACACACACACGCACACATACACACACACACGCAGACACACTATATAAAATATGTCCTTTATATATTTTGTTTTCTCAGGAACCTGACTGCTTCAAATCTAGATCGAACTCTGATACGGAGGATATAACAATGGATGATGTTGAAGAGGTATCGCCGAGTGAGGGAAGTGTAGATAGTAATAGGTGAGATTTTTTCCAGTTTAGTGAGAACCCTCGTGGGTAGCGAGCGTTTATTTTTGACGGTTTATGAGTGAATGGTATTTTTTTGCAGAACGTCTATTCTGTCTTCTAGTGGAGTTAAAGAGAAGGAGAATAATAAACGTAAGAAAGAAAGCAGCGAAGAAATTAATGCGGAATTACACAGCAAGAGACAGAAAGTTAGTGAAAATAGTGTTAATGAAAATAATGGTAAAATAAATAATGATAATAAAATTAATGATACTGATAATGATAGTAAAAATAATGATGATAAAGCTAGTAAAAGTAATGATAATGATGATAAGGCTAGTAAAAGTAATGATAATGATAATAAGAATAGTAAAAGTAATGATAATGATGATAAGGCTAGTAAAAGTAATGATAATGATAATAAGGATAGTAAAAGTAATGATAATGATAATAAGGGTAGTAAAAATAATGATCATGATGATAAAGGTAGTAAAAGTAATGATAATGATGATAAAGATAGTAAAAGTAATGATAACAAGAATCAAGAGGAACAAAGGCACCGCAACAGTCCAGACTGTATCGTGGACTGTATTAAGATAGACCAGTTAATAGACGTGGGTGAATTGCGCAGAGGCAGGCAGAATGAAGTTATAGTTATCGCTAATTCCGCCAAAGTCCGGTGTCCCTCGGGTTCCCGACACCAGGACAGCTACGTCTGCTTCCGGCGGAACCAAAATCCCGTTTACGTGGACGTCGATAATCAGGAAGGAAGGAACAACGTCAACGAAGGTGCATCCACGTCCAAGGAGAAGAAAGAAGAGAACAACGACACCGAGAACGACGAGAACGACAACAGCGATACCGAAAATAATGACGAAAAATATGTTCATTTCCGTAAGAATCGCGATCCGGTGTACGTGAACTGCGCGCCCGAGGAACAGAACCAGAGACGGGAGCCGCCGCCCGTGCAGTACCAGATAGAGCCGCGCCACCACGTCCTGTACGTGAGCGTCGGACCCCAGATAAACACCTACAGGTTCCCGAGGGACACGGCCGAAATGGAGCGTCAGATCAATTTGAATTTTATGCCGAGTCACGTGGACTCGAGTTCGCTGGTCACCGACTTCGCGATCCGTCGCTTCGGTCGCGCCGACGGCGAGGACGTCAACATCATCCACATCGGACCGAACGGGCCGATGGTGGTCGGTCAAGCGAACGGGTCGCGACCGGATCGATCTAACCTGAGATTCCTATCGGTTACTGGATATAGGAATATAACGGATCGCAGTTTAGTCCATCTGGCGTCGGCGGCCCCCAACTTGACATTTATCGACTTCAGCGAGACAAACGTGAGCGAGGCCGGCGCGGACACCTTCAGGAGCCTTCGACCCGACTGCGAGCTCATCTTCAGTCCGTTCGTCGACAAGAAAGATAAATAAATCCCGTATTCGTTGCACCGTCTCATGGATCTCATTTTAATAGTCCGTTTATGTTTTGAGTCTTGTAATGAACGGGATTACGACTGATAAGTAAGAATTTTTGTAGTCCATGTAACATATTGGACTGAAATAGTAGTCAATAATATTTATTTGATAAAATATTTTTTCTTCCAAAGAAAACGATTAAAATATTGGCATTTTTTTGTTTATAAATAAATTGTAAAATTTGTTGCATTTAAGTTTTATTGTTGTATTTATTGTTAACACTAAACCTACCGACAATTCTTGTATACCTGTTCCTATCGCACGCCGTCAAATTGACCGGTTATTAAAAGTTATTATATAACGCAGGTAATAATGGAAATAACTAAAAGTAAAGAGTGAAGAAAATATTATGTGCATATTCTAAGAATTGTCATGTAGTTTGATAACGATATTAAAACGTTTAAAAATGTGGAAGTTTTACAAAAGTTTAAGAACGGTCAATTTGACCGGTACTTGGTAGGTTTAGTGTTAAATAAACCAATCATTCCTCGGCTTAAGAGAATTAACGATCAGATATTATCCTTTTCCGTCCCTTCAAATGAGTCAATAAAAAAATATACTTAACGTAAAACTTAAATGCATCTGAATTTAATTTAAATATGTCACTTTGAGAAATAAATCGATTAAATGCGATCGAATCTCATTTTAAATTTATATATAATATAAAATTAATAATAAGTTTTAATGGTTGTTTTTGAAACATTTTTTTTTATTTTAACATTCAAAATTTTATTATTTTTCTTTTAAAAATGTAATAAGCGTATTAGTTAGTTTAGGTAATTATTCTGGTAATTAAAATAAATTTAAGGTAAAAACAAATAATAATATTGCCATATCTCAGTGTTGTAGATAACCAATAGAAATAATTCGTAAGAATAATGAAAATCAATTATGTATGTATGTATGTATGTTTTATTTATTACTAGCTTCCGCTCCCGGCTTCGTCCAGACTTGATCCTATCAATGGATAGCCTATGACCGGATATGTATCTTTTAAGGGTTATAAAATAAACTGAGCACTAAGAATTGAATTTAATAAGTTTTTGTGATTCCGTTTGGACTATTTGATTTAATTTATAAATGTTGAGGTGATAATTATTGTAATAAGATTTTCATCGTGGGCTCAAATTTTGTGTGTATTTCGAGTGGACTGTAAAACTAAGTTACAGTTTGATGGGCTCAAATTTTTTCGTGTGTATTTCAAATGGACTGTAAATAAAACTAAGTTACAGTTTGCATTTAAGTGTCAAAGGTCCAAGAGCTTAGCGATTCCATATTGTATTAAATAATTAGTGAAAATGTCAAAAACTTGTCATTTTCCAAATTTTATATAAAATCTAAATTAAATTAAAATAAAAAAGGAATTAGAACCAATTATTTGTATTACGGTCATGCATGCCTCGTGGATTTGTAATTTTGTAATTACTAACAAAATTAATATGTAGTAATCAATATTACAGTCCAATCCCCATATAGTCCAAATTTCTTTCTTAAATGTGCGGATAATTAAAAGTTTTGTATAACAAAATTATTTTAGGTATAACGTACAAATAAATTTATTTAATGTTTGGTGGGATCTTGAGTTAGTTAGTCTATATCTATATCTATAGTAAGTGTCGTCTCAATGAAGTTTAATGTAATCAGGTTTAATTTCCTTTGTTTATAGCTTTAATATCTATCAATAAATAATTAATTGATTTATGTATTTTTTTTGTTCCCTCTTTCGAACTGTAAGGGCTCCTCGAGAATAGGGATTAATAAAAAGGTGATTTATTGAGCCAAGTGAGCAAAGCGAGCGGAGCGCTCTACTGGAGACTTTGTACATTTTTTGTCACGAATAGGCTCGAAAACTACTTGACGGAAAATAATGAAATTTTGCAATGAAAAAGACACCCATTAGATGATGGTTTTAAAAAAAATAATTAAAAATGTCATGTCGTTGAGGAATAATCGTCAAAAAATTAATATCCCATTGAAGTCAATGGAAAACGATGAGTCATTAAACTGGGCTCGTTTCGCTCAATATGCAAACGGCACCCGAGATTTCGCGAGCGCAGCTAGTCGAAACTAAGGGTCTGTTGTCGCCCCTAGTATAATACACTTTTAATGTTCTTTTAATATAAAATTAATTAATTAAAAACAGTGAGAGAATCCGGAAGCCCAACCCCCCCCCCACGCCAAACATGAAAGCGATGTCTAAAAGAAAAATACCCCACGAGGGTACCGGCTTTGATGAAGCCGGGGACCCCCTCCCCGAGCAAAATCGGGGAAATGATTCTCGGATTTTGCTCGGGCTGCCCGTCGTATCTGGGGCGGGCAAAGTATCGCCTTTTGTGTTTCTTGAGGGCAAACGACGAGTCAACGCAGCGGCACCCCGACCCACTCTAAATGTTGAATTCCAACTTGAACGCCGTCCACTATCATCTAGAGACGGCGCAGCCGGCCTTGTTGTTTCTGACGGAGACGCAGATATCTCAACCTAGTGACACAGCGTACCTATCATACCCCGGGTATAAACTAGAACATCATTTTATACCACACGTCGGGGTATCTGTGTTCGTAAGGGAGGATATCTGCTACCGTCGCCTTCAGGTTTTTGAAGGTCGGGACCTGTCTGTACTCTGGCTGCGCGTGGACATGGACGACCGTGTCAGAGTCTACGCGTGCCTCTACAGGTCCCATAGTGGTAATGCAGAAACGGATCAACTCTTAGGCCAAGTTCAGGCGAAGATTGACGATCTGCTTTCACAGACTCCCTCCGCCAAAGTCGTAGTCCTCGGGGACTTCAACGCGCACTATGCCGATTGGCTAGGATCACGTGCCACCGACTGCGCGGGGAGATCTGTGTTTGACTTTGCTCTGGCAAATGGTCTGTCCCAATTGGTAAAGACGCACACTCGTCTACCGGACGTGGACAGCCATATGCTCTCTTTGTTGGATCTTCTGCTGACTACACATCCCAGAAAGTACCAAGTCACTGTCGAGGCTCCCTTAGGGTCCTCTGATCATTGCTTGGTACGGAGAGTGCCCATTGAACGCCCAGCTCGCACAAGACCTGCGACTCGACGCGTTTGGCACTACAAGTCAGCGGATTGGGATGGAATGCGGTCCTTTTTTGCATCCTACCCATGGGGGCCGATTTGTTTCCCTTCCAATGATCCTAGTGACTGCGCTGCGGCTGTAGCTGATGTGATACTTCAGGGCATGGAACTATTTGTACCAAGCTCTGTGGTACCACTTGGTGGCAGATCGCGGCCTTGGTTTGATGCGTCTGTCAGGGCTGCAGCAGCTGGCAAACGGCAGGCTTATCAAGCTTGGGCTAATGCGTTAGTCACTAAGGATCCGAACTCTAGAGTTCTGAAGAGGAAATATAATCGTGCCTCCAGATTCTTCAAACTGAAAATTGCTAGAGCAAAGTTCAAGCATGTCGTCAAAATTGGGGATCAGCTGGCAAAGTACCCACCTGGCACGCGCAAGTTCTGGGCGCTTTCCAAAGCCAGTCTGGGAAACTTCTGTCAGCCATCCCTACCGCCATTGCACACTGGTAAGGACTCTCTGGCCCACACGGCAAAAGAGAAAGCCGATCTCTTGGGCACTCTTTTTGCCTCAAACTCAACTTTGGACGACCAGGGGAAGGCACCGCCTGTCATCCCACGGTGTCCGAGTTTAATGCCGGAAGTAGTTTTTCGGCAAAAACTCGTCCGAAAAGCCCTCCTTTCCTTGGAAGTTCATAAGTCGAGTGGGCCAGATGGTATCTCTCCAGTTGTGCTACGAACATGTGCCCCTGAGTTGACACCAGTGCTAAGGCGTCTATTTCGGTACTCCTACTTGAAAGGCGTAGTCCCGGTCTCATGGAAGCGTGCCCTTGTCCATCCGATCCCTAAAAAAGGTGATAGCTTGAACCCAGCTAACTACAGGCCTATCGCCATTACCTCTCTGCTCTCTAAAGTAATGGAGAGCATTATCAATAAACAGCTCCTAACCTACCTCGAGGATCACCAGTTGGTCAATGACCGGCAATATGGCTTTCGCCATGGTCGATCGGCTGGTGATCTTCTATTGTATCTTACACACCGTTGGGCAGCTGTTATTGAAAGCAAGGGAGAGGGTCTGGCAGTTAGTCTGGATATGGCGAAAGCCTTCGATCGTGTATGGCACAAGGGGCTTCTTTCGAAGCTACCTTCCTATGGGCTTCCCGAGAGTTTATGCAAGTGGATCACCAGCTTCCTCACTGGGCGGAGCATACAGGTCGTTCTCGACGGTTTTTGCTCGGACCCCAAGCCCGTGAACGCTGGTGTCCCCCAAGGCTGCGTGCTATCCCCAACTCTGTTCCTCCTGCACATCAATGATATGTTGGATATCTCCAACATACATTGTTATGCGGATGACAGCACTGGGGATGCGGTATATTCCGGCCGTGCAGGTCTCTCTCGGGAAAACGTCGACGAGTGCCGAAAGAAACTTGTGTCTTCTATAGAGACTTCCTTGGGGATGATCTCTGAGTGGGGTGAACTGAACCACGTTCAGTTCAATCCCCTAAAGACACAAGTTTGCGCGTTTACCACTAAGAAAACCCCATTTGTCGTATCACCGCTCTTCGAGAACACTCCCCTCATTGCCTCGCCAAGTATCAGAATACTGGGTCTCGACATTTCCAGCGATTGTCAGTTTCGTGGTCATCTGGAGAGCAAGGCCAAGATGGCCTCGAAGAAATTGGGAGTGATTAATAGAGCGAGGCAGTACTTCAGTCCTGGCCAAAGACTTGCGCTCTATAAGGCGCAGGTCCGGCCACACATGGAGTACTGTTCCCATCTCTGGTCCGGATCATCCCAATATCAGCTTCTACCATTTGACCGCGTACAACGGAGAGCAGCTCGGATTGTCGGGGACCCGGTGCTCTGCGAACGGCTGGACTCGTTGGCATTGCGTAGAGACGTGGCTTCTTTGTGCGTCTTCTACCGCATTTACAACGGGGAGTGTTCCGAAGAACTATTCGATCTGATGCCTGCCGCCGAATTTCGTCACCGCACAGCGCGCCATCGCCTCCAATACCATCCTTACCACCTGGATGCGTGGCGATCCACTATTGTGCGGTTCTCAAGGACATTTTTTCCACGTTCCACTCGCTTGTGGAACAAACTCCCTTCGGCGGTATTTCCAGATCGGTACTACATGGGTACCTTCAAAAAGGTGTCTACTCCTACCTACAAGGCCGGCAACACTCTTGTAAATCCTCGGATGTTGCAAGAGTTCATGGGCGGCGGTGATCACAAGTCATCTGTGACCCGCCAGCTCGTTTGCCCTCCTCTTCAAATAAAAAAAAAAAAAAAAAAAGAAGGTCTTAATTTTACGTAATTCGTTATATTACTCAACTATTGTATGAGATAACAGAAAATTAAGAATATAAAATTAAACCGGAGTTCCAAGGCTGTATACAATTATGTTGTATTTGGAAGTAAATATATATATATATATATATATATATATATATATGATATTTGGAATTGATATTTGGATTCATTTAATCGAAAATTGTTTTAGGTTAGTAGATCCGAATTAAAGTTTCATCATTAAATCGTAACTTCTCCCCAATTGCAAGGATGCAACAATTTTTTAACTTCTGTAAAATTTGTTTGCCTTAAATTTACATTTTACATTTAAAAACTTTCGTCATTCGTGTAAACCTAGTTTTGGCGGTATTTGGATTATCTGCAATTACTTTGAGCAATTACGTTATAACAAGGTAATAAAAGTTACAATAAAAATTATATTTAGCAATCAATTAGCGATACGAATAGTGTATATTGTATAGTGTTGAAACTATTTGAGTGAAATGGATGTAAAGTATATTATATTTTTAAATACTTTCGCCATTGTACTGTGTGCCTACCCGCCGGTAAGTTGGGGTTTAAGAAACATACATTAAATGGAAACAGACCATGGACTGAAATATGAATGTATAAATATATTTACACCCTAAAAAACTTTCTCACCATGTTGTTAGTTTTTTTTAAGATCCTCCCTCGCAAGTATTTCACCCCTTTTCGTCAACGTTTTGCAATATTTCTTTGCCAAAATCATGAATCCTGACATATTACATGCCTAGATATGAATGGGTAAGAACACAGTTATCTCCGCTACCTCTAGATGTCGCAACAGACAACTTGGGATCCCAAATGTCGTAAGATTACGCTGCCCCCTTCTCATAGTATCACAAATACGCTAATTTAGCCCCGACCCACTACACTTGTACAGAGGACTGGCTTGACAAGAAGTAATGGAGCAATGCCTCTGATTTGCTTCTTGCAAATGACATTTCTATCGTTTCTGGGCTTAGGCAAGAGTTGTTTAAAACACCATATTTTTAACACTAAACAGCAATCGATAGAGCAAAGTTTAAGTTGTCCAAAACCTGGATAACAACTGGCAAGCTATCCCACCAGGACACCTTAGTTTTGGACATTCTTAAAAACTAAATTCATCCATATTGTGAGTGCTTTAGATTATATATGGCACAATACGCTATTTAAACAATTATCTTCTAATGGGTTTTCCTAAACTTTAAACTAGTATACTAACTAGTATAAAAATATGTACATTTAACTACTAACTATACTAACTCATTGACAATACTGCCGACACAATATATTATGCACGAAGGAAAGACTCTCAACCACTCTAGACAAGGAACCGAGTGTGATAAATTGATTCTCCATCAGTTTAATCTCCAGAAAACACAAGTTTGCGTGTTTACAAAAAAAAACAATTCATCGCATCATCTCTTGTCAAGAGTACTCTCCTAAGTGCTCTACAAGTATCGTAGTACTGTGCTTCGAAATTTCGAGTAATAGTGTGTTTCGGAGTCATCTGCAGAACAAGATTAGATGATGAAATTTAGTTTAACTACGTGAATATTACTCTTATAAATTGCAGGATAGGTTTGAAACAAATATTGTTACGATTATTGTTCTGATCAACATTTTGGTGACCTTTTTCCTTGAATTATATTTTCGAGGGAAAAAGTAAAACATATTGAGCCATATTTTTCTCCAATACATCAAAGTCATTGCCCGGATTTTGATGATATTTGGTGTTGGTAAATTATCGAAGACTTTGATTCGAAGCCAACATATAGATTTGCCTTTTACTCTTGGTAATCTTTTTTCTTTCTTCTAATAATAGTTTTTAGTAATATTTGTAAAAGAAAATAAGTAATTTCTATATATTTTTATTGAAATAGTAAGTTTACTATTACAATTAATTTTACTCCCATTCAGACCGGAGATGAGGTCCAACCAGGCAGCGTGCTGTTACCAGCCACCCGACGTGGCAGATATCTAGCTAATATTATCAGAAGACAAGCTGTTGTAAGTAAACAATATTTTAACATTAAATAAAACTAAATAAATATACATTATGATTTTTTTTATACGAAAATTCTGTTACAATCCTTGCCCTATTACAATTATATTTTCTTCGTATTTATTTTTCAGGACGGAACAGGAATCAAATTTAATAAAGATGCAGACCGGGTAAGTAAATAGTGCAGATATCAGGTACAGATTATTAGTCATTAAAAAATTGATTGAAAATTTTTACTAATTTAAAAATGCAAATCAGATACGTTTGTGTTGTGAAGCGTCTTATAAGCAAAGATGTGTGTGTTGTGTGTTTGTGTGCGTGTGTGTGTGTGTTTGTGTGTGTGTGTGTGTGTGTGTGTGGCCAATGTTTAAGGGAGAGGAAGGCAACAATGACGGCGATGGTTTATGACTTTTTATTTGCAAACTTAGCTATAAAATCATCACTTCAATTAACTTCATCAGAATATCAAACTATAAGACGCAATGCGTTTAATTTAAGTATTTTTGCAGATGAATGCAGAAGCAAAGAAAAAAGTAGATGTTCTATCAGAAGAACTCCTGCCCTATATAATAGCGGAGCAAGAAAGACGAACTACACTCTACAAACGAATAATGACTGCGATACAGAATGGAGAGAAGGGGGTGACCATCGCTGAGATCAGAAATAAACCTCCTCTGATCATACGAAAAGGTTTGCCACAATATTCAGATGATACAATCAATAAATACTTAAATTTGTAAGTTCAGTTTGAAATGAACATGCAATGCATGGACCAGGAATCGAAGTTTCGACTATGCCAAAATCTTTATTTCTCTGTCAACCAAACTACCGCTCCCCTCCATTTGTTAAGAAGTATTAATTTTTTGACTTTTACAACAAAAGCGTGTTAAAGTTGATTAATTAAATTACCAAATTCTTTGTCACCAGTCTAATTATGATTATATTTGATACAGAAATCAAAACCTATTGTAATCTTAAATATTTGAAACAATTTAAAATGCAGGTTTACTTTACCGGTGCCCTTCAAACCGAGCTCCCAAAGAACCGGACGGTTCTGGAGTGTTGATGTGCGAAGATGAACTGGAGCCAACCCAAGTGATGTACGACTCGTGTCTCAGTGCGGAGGATAAAGAGCTTTATGTAGCTGATAATAAATACTTCTTTTGTAATCGTTAGTATTATGTTTGATGAGTTTCATTAAATATTAAAGACAAATTTTATGAACTATAATACGAAAGACAGAAGTCAAAAACCTCTACATCTTGCGAATGTAAAAACATTGCAACAAACTGAAAAACAAATTAATAATTTAGGTCACAAAGTGGAAGGTCCGGACCTCCCTCGCAATGGCACCACTGTCATCGGGTGTGCGCCCATCGAGAGAACCTCCCTCAACTACACCACCGGCAAGTGCGCCCTCGAAGACACGGATGACGTGGTCGTGCATTACAGATACTATCCCGATAGAGTGAGTAAAATAGTAATGACTATTAAGTTTACTATTTCCTACAATATATTTCCTACTTAGGTAATTTTTTTCCTACTTACTGTGACTATTTCATTGTTTAGTGGCTTAGAAAAAAACTATTTCCATATTTTTACATATGATTGAATTCCTTTTTTCTTATTTTGTTTGAACTTAAGTTACAAATTAAGTTGTTTCCTACTTACTGTGACTATTTCATTGTTTAGTGGCCTAGAAAAAGACTTCTCCATATTTTTACATACGATTGAATTCTTTTTTTCTTGTTTTGTTTGATCTTAAGTTACAAGTATGTTAAATTTAATATTTTTTGTCATCGTGAAATAATGTGTAAATACTATACTTAAAATGATTTTATTTAAGTCATACAAGTTCGTGACGGAGTTGGATCCGGATAAAGAGGTGTGTGATCATTGGAATCCTTGTCAGATCGGATACATATACAGCCTCCCGTCTCCAGACCAGGCGCTGCTCGCTAACGAATTGTGGCGTAAGTATACTAATATAAAGCAGTTAGTTTAATACGAGGGAACTTTCCGGCCCGAAGGGCCGGAAAGGGTCAAATGTCACGTATAAGGTTGGCACCCACCCTATTTTGTAACCTGATTCAATAGCTTTTTTTTAATGTATTACACATTATTGTGTGATTTGTGGGGGATAAGTGATGCGCGTGCATACAGAGTCAATTAGGCCATTATTATATAGTAAGGATATTTTCATAAAATAAAATATTATAAATCACTTCTTTTATTTAACGAAAAATAAATTATACTTTACATTTTATTGATAATTTTAATATTTGTATCTCCTTTCCCCCAAACTGTGCCAGGACAGGACAAAAAATCAACGCCCACAAGATGTCTTGATATAAAATTATTGGTAAAACATTTTGATCAGCCATTTTATACTTTTGCAATTTATACTTTTTTTTGTTTCAGATAACTACGGTAAGTTTTTCTATAAACTATATATATTAATATTGAAATTAAATCCCATCAAATGAATACTAGGATCCGCCAAGC
The DNA here is from genome assembly GCA_918358695.1 of Melinaea menophilus ssp. n. AW-2005. Classification (NCBI taxonomy): domain Eukaryota; kingdom Metazoa; phylum Arthropoda; class Insecta; order Lepidoptera; family Nymphalidae; genus Melinaea; species Melinaea menophilus. Next base: position 6,899,483 of record OU911053.1, on the reverse strand, counting down.
GTGCGCGGCGGGTGTTGAGCTGAGCTTCCCTCCATTCTTCTTTTCTTGATAACTTTTGAATGGCTAAACATTTTTTCAATCTATTTTCGCTATAACATCCGCGTTCGACTCAAACATACATGAGAAAATTTTTAGCTAATTATCTCGTCGCATTCTGGAGACAACTAAAAAAAGTCTCCCAGACGGTTAAGAGCTTCGCTTAAGCTCAACTCAATTATTCAGTTGTACATTCATTAAAATAGTAGATTTGAGGTTCATGACTGTAATTCAATCCACAGATCGGTTATTGGCACTAATAATTCATGATATCAATCTTTAATAACATAGATTATGATTATGAACCTTAGATAACTTAGATGTTTTTTATATTTATGAAATATATTTTAAATGTTATTGTTACAGTTGAACGTGAGTAAAACAATTATTTATTTAATTTATATTGTAAAATGTGCTTCATTTATTTTTAAAATGATACGAATGAAGTCAATTTAAGACAAATAATGTTTAATTGTAAATTTATATTGACTGTCATTACAGGTAATGGCGGTAAGAATTTATACTTCTATACTATATTAATTTAAACATTTTAAACATTTATAAGGATCATCATCATCAGCTTTCGTGTGTCCACTGCTGGACGTAAGCATTCCCCATTGACCTCCACCGCGATCGATTTATAAGAATATTATTTGCCTTTTTAAAATGTATTTTTCATTTCAGAATATGAACGTAAGTATGTCTGTCTAATAACACTTTCCGAGTAAAGTTATTACGAAGACAAACGAATCTTAGATTTAAAATATATTTATAAATTAATTGTTATTTTATATTGAATAATTTATTTCAAAATCTAATCTACTTTCAGGAGATGGTATGTATATATACAATTATATTAAACAGATTTTAATAAGACAATTTAATGTTAGAAGTTGTATAATAATAATTAATTGTTGTTGTATAATAATATATAACTTTATATACTTTTCAGAAATTGTACCGCGTAAGTATTTGAATATTATCTTATTATTATGGATATAATATAATATTAATTTTTAATTTATATTATAGCAATACCAGGTAAGATTAAAAAGTAGCTAAACTACTTAAAATATAATAAAAATTCTTGTTTGACATTAATTTTGGAACCAATGTCTTCAAAAACTGAATTGTTATATATTCCCTTTACTTCTTTATATAGGATCAAATTTAAGCTTTGCGGTGTTTTTAGACTGATAGCGTAATATTTATTATATTGATGTATTTCCAGAGGATAGTTCAGAAGAATTCGTATCACCAATTGCCAAAAACTACACGAGCAGTACCAAAAAATTACCAATCCCAGAGGGTTATAAGTTCGCTTATATAACAGGCTATTCCAAGTCAGATAAAGTAAGTTTTTTAGTTATAATTTAATATTTGATAAACTATTTGCTCACTACATGTATTGATATTTGTGAAACAGTGATCACAATAAAAAAAACTTGGCTGAGTTTGTTGTTTGGTTCTCAGAGCAGGGCTTAGAACACTCGTAGCCTTATTTCTAAGTTGGACAGTATCTTTACAGAGACCTATTTCTATAAGTATGGTATCAAAATAGGCCCTCCTGTTACTCCTATTTGACACACAAGTGATCACTGGTATTCATTTAAAGTGGAAAAGATAGATATGAATATTTACTATTACAATTTTATCATGAGTTACATTTACAGGGTGTTGATAAACATGGAAAACCAGTTTACCGTTTGGTAAGTTATTTATATATTTAAATTCAAAATTATTTTAATAACATATAAAAAATACAGAGTACTTACAAATATTAATAAGCTAAGAGTTATAAAGAAAACAATAAATAAACACAAGTATATGTTGTCCAAAATGGCTGCTCTGAAAACATATGTTTTCACTAGCAATATGGTTGCCATTTCAGCTTTATCTTACTTTAATTGAATACTTCTAATGGCTTTAAATAAACAATTCTCAGCGTAAGCTAGACCCAAGTTTGTACACCGTAAAACTCAGCAATCACGATCGCTACGTGGCCGTCACCCTCAACTTCCCCCACTGGTCCAGCTCCTACTACCAGCAGTACCAAGTGGCGGTGACGAAGATAAAACCGGACAAAACACCCAAATATATACCATTTTTGCGTTTGTGTAAGTTTTTTGATTATTATCAACTATTGGACTATTCTTTGTAAAATTGTTAATAAAATATAATGTTTTGTCAGCGTTTTGTAAATATATTTTCTTATTTATTATAACACATTATAAAGAATAATAGTATTTTTTTTACATAACTATTTCGTTTTCCGTTCCGTATGTAATTTTGGAGAAGTACATAAAATCATAAATAATTTCCATATCGCCAGAATATATTAAAGAAATATGATTAAAGATATATATAAATCCAGCGGAAGGCACAGCGAACATAGCGTCCCGTCGCCTGGAGCTGCTGCAGGGGCAGCGCGCCAACACCACCTCGATACCGTACCGCTGCGACCGCTGCCGCCTCATCAACGTGATGGTGCGCGCCAGCGACGGGAACGCCTACAACGTTGACAACTCGCGATACAGACTCATGGAATCCGTTGACAGGTATATAACGTTATAACTAACACTAGAAACATCTAATTATTGAGCGAAGCGAACGAAGTGAGCGGAGCGTTTTACTGGAGACTTTTTGCATTCTTTGTCACGAATTGGCTCAAAAACTACTTGGCGAAAAATTATGAAACTTTGCAAACAAAAAGACACACATTAAGTGATGGTTTTTAAAAAAAAAATTTTTGAAAAAAGTAAAAAAAAAAAAATTTTTTTAATATCATGTCAAAAAACTGATATCCCATTGAAGTGAATGGGAAACGATGAGTGAATGCACTGGGCTCGCTTCGCTCAATATGCAAACGGCACCCGAAATTTTGCAAGCGCAGCGAGTCGAAATTGAGGGATTGTTGGCGCCCCTAGTATATATTTGTTAATATTTTATATTCATATTTTATATTCAAGTGGTAAATAAAAAATTTAGATTGTATTAAAGTAAGAATATATTCACCGCAATCTGAAATATTTTATTTATACTGCTTTTTTTCAGGTACAAAGAGAGTTTAAGTAAAGACTAAATTTAATAATAACTTCTGATCAAATTTATTCCACTTTATATTGATTTAGTTTCTTGAGTATTCAATAAACAATATCTATATTAAATTTGTAAGTAATCCAAGGTTTATTGCAATATATGAGGTTCCGATCGTAATAAGAATGTTTCGTTAAAAATTATATATTTTAAAATTGTGGTTTACGAATCGTTATAAAAATTGTAATTTCCAAAATTACTGTTATTAATTAATGTAAATTTCAATTTTTAATTTCAGACTTGGAAAACGGTAAGTATTTATAATTGAGCACACAAATAAGTACTTTTCTATATTGTAATGTTATTTTCAGGCAGCAATTCTTACAAATACAGATGGAAGGAATGAGACCTCAAGATTTCGGTGACTATTTCGCGATCATACAGAACGCAGACGGACTTGAAGAGAGGATCAAAGTATTATCTGTACTATGTACGTATAGAAACACACATTTATATGTATATATATATATATAAATATAACAACGTTTGGGCGCGTCGAACGAATGAGTGATGAAAGAATGGTAAAAAAGATTTATAAGGTAAGTGAGTGGTAAGAGAGAAAGGGGGAGGCCTCGAGTGACCTTCGAAAACACTGTATCTATGATACTGGAGGAAGGTCACGTAAAAAGCATGAGGAACCCCCGGGGGGCATGTATGAAGAGGTTGATGTCTGTGGCCGAGGCGAAAGAGGTATGCAGGGACCGTAGCGTTTGGCGCTCCGTCGTCTCTGGCTAAACCGCAAGGGATGTGGCAAGAAGCTAAATAAATAAATAAATATAAATATAACAATATATTGACTATATTTATCGTTCCAGCTCCAGGTAAAGCTTATTGTATTAAAATATATATATTATTTAAAATAATAATATTGCAATTATTTATTTTATCGACTAATAAAAAATATAACAATTTCAGATAAGGGTATGTTTGTACATTTAGTTATAGTTTTGATTACTATATATATATATTTATACATTTTGAACTAATATCATATATATCTTTAATTTCAGATTGCGGTGATTATATTACTATTTTTTATACAATCCTAATTTCTTTTTGATTTGATATGATCTTTTACTTGATATTTAATTGAATATGAAATGTTAACAAATATTTATTTAGAATTAGTTGCGTTCTGAGTATTACTTAAAAAACATTATTTATTTCTGAATTATTCTGAGTATTACTCATCGCATATTAATTATATTTTTTTGTTATTTCAGGAACGTGTAAGTGTAAAATAATAATTATAAAACTTAGGAGATTTTTTTTAATTTATCAGAAACAATACACATATTTTTAAAAAAACTAGGACGTTTAAGTTTTAAAATGACAAAAAATATTATTCCGAAAAATCCAATTGATATTTAATATTAATTCAATAAAAATATAATATGTAATATTTAATCATTAACTAATAATGTTACTAAATTAACTTTTATTTTAATAGTAATTAAAATAATTCGTCTTACGAGTTCGTTGGATGTGGGCGGCCATTTTGACCGCAGCACAAGTTACGAGTGCGAGGACTGTAAGCTAACTGAAATACTCTGTAATGGAGAGAGCGCGCTCACGTCCGGAAGAGTCTCCGTTATACCGGTCTCAAAGATGATCAGTTTTAATTTTCCAAGGTTTGATTTTTAATAATCGATTTACCACTCACTGACTCATTACGAAATCACCGAAACTATCTGTCCGATTAACTTTAAATTATACATAGTTATTTATTTTGTGACGTAGACGTCCACTAAGATTCGATTTTACGGAATTCCCATCCCAACAGATTTCAGTTTTTTGCATTTCACCAAGTTTCAAACCTGTTTGAGCTATACACTTAATGTGGGGCTAAGAGTTACTATAGCAACGGTTACCATAGCAACAGTTACCATAGCAACAGTTACGATGACAACGGATAATATGACATTAATAGTGTGCCCAGCGAAGCAGGAGGGAATAAGCTAGTTAACATATAATTACGGTTTTAAAGACACATATATACAGAGTAACGTCTTGTTTTGGGGATTAATGAACCAATAACAAATAATAATCTGTGGAACATGCAAAAAAATATTATCAGGGTCACTGTTATAGTGGTCGGTGGGTTTATTTTCTAAATATTATGAGGTTTATAAAGATATTTTGCATGTTTTCACAAATTATATCAATGTTTGAATATATATATATATATATATATTTTATATAATTTTGGCTCAGGTTTGAAGATACCCAGGCCTGTGTGTACACTGGATTATTTAAAGATAACGGAAAACTATATCAGAAAATACTCGGCGTTATTGACAGTAAGTTATAAATGTTATGTTGTTACTATTTGTAGTATTTTTTAATCTAACTTAGTATTGTATTACTAAGTTGGATTAAAAAATACTAGAAATAGTCGGAAATACTAATTGAAACATGTTGTAAATTATTTTAAAATAAAATTGTATTATGAATTGGATGGCTAATTTTATTACATTTTCTAGATAACTGTAAGTATATCAAAATATTTATTATTTAATAATTTTTGACAGTTACATCTATTACTAAGTTTTTTCATTTAATATATTAAATATTACCTTTTTAATATATATTTAAATTTCAGCTCCTGGTAAATATTTTTTTACATATAATATTTCATCTTCATTACAAAATTGTGGTAAAAAAAGATAAGTTAAACGCAATTTATCTTTTTTCTTTTATTTATCCTTTAGACTTTCATAATTTATATCCGTTTGGTACAACATTTTACACTTTTTCTTGTATTTGTATAACATAAATAAAATTCTATTTCAGATGTCACTATACCATATTCAAAGGTACTCGACGCGCCCAAAGAGGGGGAACAGTTCCAACACGAAATACCATATAATTGTGAAAATTGTTTAGTTGACAGAGTAAGTGATTGAGCTGAGCGTAAACGTAGCTCTTAACCGTTTGGGAAACTTCTTTTTGAAGCAATATCACATAAAAACTATTGAACCGATTTGAATGAAAATTGGCAGAGCTGTAGAGCTTTGGAATGGGAATGTTTTAAAGAAAACAGATTTGAAATATCTCATTCCGTTCAGAAATGATGGTCAAAACACTGAAGCGCAACTCAGCTCAGCTCAACTCCTGCAGCGCACGTCGGCGGATCCTAGTTAATAAAAATCGTTATTTACTTTAAACCACAATGAATTGAATCATGTTCTTATCTCTACATATACTTATAATAGAGGACACTTTTGTTTGTACGTTTACAACTACTACAGATTCGTTCGAAGTCGGAAGCTACAACTAGTAACATAAGCTATTTGTTGTGTTGTTTGACGGTATCGGGAATTATTTGATCATACAGATTAAGACGGTAAAGGCAACAAGAATTAAAATAAATGCGATAAATATTGCAAGGAGAATCGATTACTAATTCTAAACATTTATCTTTAAAACCTGTTCCCGACAAAAACCAGAACAGTTACAGGATTGGAATTTCAGAAATATCTAACTCGGATATTGAAACAATATTTGCCACACTTAAGGCAGCTTCTAACACTGGTTTTTATATTTATGAAGGCATTAAGGATCAGAGGAATAGCTATTAAAGAATTAAAGTATATAAATCTTCAAATTCTACCCGTAGTTCCAGTGGGTTGAGACAAATAATTCGTATTTTTTGTTTGTTTGTTTGATTCGCTATATTATATTTCAGGTGTATTGCGATGGGATACAGCTGGAGTTGTCTTCGTCCAGGAGGAGTGGATTCGGGTCTCTCGGTTACTATGAGGTGGGGAAAATTAAATTAGTTGTTTGGTCGTAACTTGAATTATTATAATTTATTAATGCGTCAAAGCGATTGCTTTTTAATATAATGTTCTATTACGTTTATTTATCATATGTCGTAGTGAAAATTATTTATTATTATTATAAATATTTTAAATTTTATATATTAATATCTTAATATATAAAACACAAAGACACTCACTGACTGACTCACTGACTCATTCATCGCTCTACAGCCCAAACCGTAATACCTAGAAAGCTGAAATTTGGACCCAAGACTCCTGACATATTGAATAGGTGCAATAAGAAAGGATTTTGCAAAGGTCCAAACCGTTCCAAAGTTACAGCTAAAAAACTGCAAAAAATATAACGCGCCTGTTTGATACCTTATCGGTGGTGTGGAAATTCAAACAAAATGTTTGATCACTTTCGCCGTCCGTCGCGAAGCACGGGTAACCTGCTAGTTTATTATAAATAAATAATATAATTTCAGGTAACGCCCTCAGAAATAATAATACGTGTAACAGAATTCAGTCAGACGTATGAAGGAGTGTACCAAGCGGTGTTCGTGCTGGGAGGTGACACCATTACTAAGACAATACTGGAGATACGGTATTATATATGTGTTGTTATTTAATATTAATACTAATAATATGACAAAGTTTGACGTCGACTTCAAATATTAACACATATGAATCCGGAATATGATAATACTTGAAATATTAACACATTTGAGTTCGGCTAATTTTCTGTTTCTAATTTCGTGTACCGGCTCATATAATGAAATTCTGAAGCTGGTTGCCGTAAACTTGTATCGTCAAGGGGATAAAAAGAAAAAAAAATATTTGTTACAACCAGGTATAGAATTTGGAATGACGTGAATTCACGTCAGCGACAACTAGGAATAGAATTTGAAATGACGTAAATTCACGTCAGCGGCAAGCATGAATAGAATTTGAAATGACGTGAATTTACGTCAGCGGTCGTGTATGTGTAAAAAAGAGCTGTATAGTACTATGAAGTGAACTGTTTCCGAGAATATCTTTTATATATAGATATTTCATAAAATCTGGTGCATGTCCTGTTGGTCTTGTAGTTAGAGGCATTATCTGCTAAGCCGAATGTCATGGGTTCGATTCGCACAGTTTGTGTTCCATTTATTATTCGTGTCTGAGTGTTATTTGTGTCACGGAAAATTTGTCTAATGCGATATGTGTATAAAAAAAATTCAAACGTGTATGTATTACATTTAATAAAGTATACCGCCATCTGTCTTTGGTCGCGATTAAAAAGTACTGAACAGATTTCCATGATGTTCAAAAAATTATTCTTAAGGAAGAGTGAAAAAAAAGCATGCGAACTTCATTTGGTCCTTCACCAAAAACTTGGCGTAACATATATTTTATCAAAAATCAGTACTCTCCATTGTAACAATTGGACATTGATACCAATATTCCAGAACTTCCTAAAACATTACCAGAAACAAATAAATATTTTTTTATTCCTGCAGGGATCCCGATTATGTTGACGTTAAACCACAAAAGGAGGAACAAAGTAAATATTTATATTCTGAATTACTTTACCAACCAACTCATAATTCCATCTTAAAATAATTCTTAATAAATATTACTCAATAACATAACATTATATTTCGAATTAATTGCGATGGTTCTAGTTGTTCGTACATTGCTCATTAAATATATTGACGTTTGTTAAATAAAAAACCCGCCTGAGTTTGTTGTGTGGTTTTGTGAAACAGTGATCATAATATAAAAACCCGGCTGAGTTTGTTGTGTGGTTTTGTGAAACAGTGATCATAATATAAAAACCCGGCTGAGTTTGTTGTGTGGTTTTGTGAAACAGTGATCATAATATAAAAACCCGCCTGAGTTTGTTGTGTGGTTTTGTGAAACAGTGATCATAATATAAAAACCCGCCTGAGTTTGTTGTGTGGTTTTGTGAAACAGTGATCATAATATAAAAACCCGGCTGAGTTTGTTGTGTGGTTTTGTGAAACAGTGATCATAATATAAAAACCCGCCTGAGTTTGTTGTGTGGTTTTGTGAAACAGTGATCATAATATAAAAACCCGGCTGAGTTTGTTGTGTGGTTCTCAGAGCAGGGTGCGTTTGGAACACTCGTAGCCTTATTTAAAGTTGGAGAATGTCCTTACAGAGGCTTATTTCGTATTAGTATGGTATCAATAAACCCTCCTGTCACACCAATTAAACGCACACAAGTGATTCAAAGTGAAAAAAATATAAAATAATAATAATATTTCTTTCAAAATTCTTTCTTTTATCTTTTATTAAGATTTAATAAAGTATACTTTGACTTTAATAATTGAAGATTTATCTTCCAGCCACGGTAGCATCAAATACAGCCACTGAAGCCGGTCCAACAACTGCGGGTCCTCCAGAAAATACCACAGCTGGAGAAGCCCCGCCCACCAGTAATAATAATATATTATATAATAATTTAATTAAAATATCCCTCTTGGTAAAATATGTGAACAATAACGGATAAATTTCCAACGTTTTCTTTTAGCACTTTAATTTTAGAGCACGCATCGTTCTGATTGGTTGATGCATTTATAAACAACCAATCAGAGTCAAGGTCAAGTCAATAATCAATTGTGAAATCATATTTTAAATATTCTTACATAAATCGGCTACTGTGCTGATGTTTAGTCAGTGTTAGAAACTAAGTGATCTTCCATTATCGAATGATATTATTAGCAAGGTGGTGTTGTGGAGGTTTTAGATTACCCCTACCCAAAAGTATGTGTATTTAAAAAAAACAACAAAAAAGGCAGTTTTCCATATCTACTTGAAATGTGATTCTTTCTGAAGGCAAAAAAGTAGTACGTTGAATGTAAAAATAAATACACGTAAATTCTAAAACTTCCATCCACCTCTAGATATTTCAATGACAACCTCCCCTCCCCCCTTGCCCCTCAACGAAACATGAACATACAAAAGAAGTAAAATTAGAGATAATAAATGTGGATTCATTTCAAGTACTAGCAATTAATTAATCAAAGCAAATTGTTAAAAGATATGAATATGAGAGTGGAATTTACCGATTTTTACTAATATTATTTTTTGTTTCAGCTCCTAAAACATTGTAGATGTATACACGAATAAACGATTATATTTATATATGCCTTTTATTATATGAATTCAATATATCAGATGTATGTACTGAGTTCACAAATCTGGAAGTATGACACTTAAAATTTGGTAAAAAATTTCTTTTTAAAAGGTCACCTGAGAAGTGATTTTTCGGGATTATTGAATTTTGGTTGGTTGGTGTGGGCGTTAAAAAAATTTTTTTGTTTGGTGTTTTAATACCAAAAGGCTGATAGATATTAAAGTTTAATATTACCCCCTCTTATATTTTATGCCCCGTAAGGGGACAATTTGTATGAAGGTATTTTTAACAATTTAAAATACCTCAACTGAATATGAATATTTATTCGCTCTTTCATCGTACAATATAATATATTATATCAAACAGCTGTAGATAGACTTGTTATAAGTTAAATCTGAGAGTTCTGCTGCCACTGGTAGTGGTGCTGCAATTTACTGTTTATATAAATATACATATATATAGGCTGTATTTTGTTGCCGTTGCTTCGTGCTTTCAATGTATACTCGTATTTAATAGTGTAAAGAAATAATCAACAATTGCTCAAGGCTCATTGAATTCAGATATAACATCTTATAATTTGTTTCATAAGGAGAGAGAATTAAATTTTATCAATACTAGTTCTTGTCAGCGATTGTGTCTGCTACTGCATAAACTATTATACAAAATTATAATTTTATTACTATCACCGCATCTATTGTGAACTTTTAGAACTTAGAAGTGAATTAACGCCTTTGTAGGAAAAAACTAAATTTGCAATAAAAAAAAATTGAGATTAATAATCGAGATAAAAATTGTGTTATCCTTTAAGTTGGACCAAACAAAATATATATATATATATATATATATATATATCGGAAATTTATTGAATTATTATTCCTTTTTAAAAAAAGATAGAATCGCTGACCGTATAGTAGTCTATTGTAACTATAACTATAATAAGATATACCAACTATAGTTCTATGATTTTATATTAGTTAAGCGAGTCACAATTATCATAGTGAAATTACAGGTAAGAGAATATTAACAAAACGAAACAAGTTAATTATTATTTAAAATAAATAACATTTAAATTAAATTAAATTAAATTAGACAAACTGACATGGATTCTACGTACAATGTGTATTCCTCGAAAATCAGCAGTAAACTGAGCTCTGCTCATAAAACACCCCTCTTTGTACAAAGATTCTCTCTCTTCGAGTGAATTGTTGCTAGTCAATCACAATACTTTTTTTTACATAATACTATCAAACACTCTATTTAAGTACCTTTTATTCGGACGGCTTTAAGTATTACAATTCATGAAATAATGTTATAAAGAAGGAATAATTATTTAAGAAGTTGTTTACAAAGAAACAACATTAAATTTAACAATCCATCAATTTAACATAGTCAAAATCACAAATTCTTAAATTCTACGTCGGCCATCTTAATAAACCATTTCGGATGTGTAAATAATAAATGTGGAATCGATTATCATAAGAGACATTGATGAGTTGCATTTACAATGATTGTTAAAATAATTATAAAATAATGTAAATCAATTAATTTGATTTCTCAATAATATTCAACGCGGCGACATATATATACATACAAAATTTTATAGAAATCGGTTTCAAAAATTTTCAAACGAACATAGTAGTACGGGATTTTTATATTAATGTATATTTCTTGTCGCAGATTATGTAATATATAAGAGAAAGTCAGAATTTAGTTGAAGGCATCCTTTTAATATTAGCATACAATTGAATACCGGTGCATCTTGTTAACAACTTAACCGAGAATGGGTTACAGTGTTCTACTTTAATATTCTATATATATATATATATATATATATATATATATATATATATATATATATAACTAAATACAAAATGGCCGACCGTCAAATGTTTTTGGCGCGTAATATCTTCTTTCTTTCTTACTTATTTTTTTTTTAAAAGACAAAAACACATTTCAAGATTTATGATATGCTTAATTAAAATATTTTCAGTCTATTATTATATTATAAAGATTTTTAAAAAATATTTTTGTCGTTTTGTTTGTTTGTTTTGTGATATTATCGAAGTAAAGGATACTTTTTAAAACTAGGATCCGCCAACCGTGCGCTGGTGTTGGCGGGTGTTGAGCTGAGCCCCTCTCCTTTCTTCTTTTCTTGATAACTTTTGAATGGCTAAACATTTTTTCAATCTGTTTTCGCTATAACATCCGCGTTCGGCTCAAACATACATGAGAGAACTTTTAGCTAATTATCTCGTCGCGTTCTGGAGACAACTAAGCACAAAAAAAGGTCTCCCAAACGGTTAAGATTATTGTAAACAAAGTGCGAATTATCACGAAAACAAACTTATTAAGGTTACAATTACAATATAAATGTTACAGTATTATAATTTTATTATAATTATTAAGAAACTACCTGTGCCCGCTACTTCACGTGAAATATTTTTTTTATAAAAGTATTCTACATTACCTTATTACATCATTTGCCGATGAAAGTTCTGTTAAAATCGGTTCAGCCGTTTCAGAAATTAGCTGCCTTAAACAGACAGACAGACATAGACTTTTTTTTTTTTTAATGTAAGTACGTATATATTTTCATATACATTAGTTAAAAGCTGTTAATTTAGAATTACAGACAGACACTTTTATTTTATTTATATTATATAGATATAACATAAAAGGTAATGTCAGAAAATTTCCTTGAAACTAGAACTATAGTTTGATGGTTCATAAGTTAAATTTAATTAATTTAAAACAGTGGTCACAGGGTGGAAGAATAGTATTTCAATTGTAAAGTTATTTAAAAATTAAACAAAAAGTCTCTTGCGTTTATTTTTTTGAATTTTAACACTAAACCTACCAAGTACCGGTCAAATTGACCGTTCTTAAACTTTTGTAAAACATACACATTTTTAAACGTTATAATGTCGTTATCAAACTACATGACAATTCTTAGAATATGCATATAATATTTTCTTCACTCTTTACTTTTTGTTATTTCCATTATTGCCTGCGTTATAATATAATAAAATAACTTTTAATTACCGGTCAATTTGAGCGCGTGCGGTAGGAACAGGTACACAAGAATTGTCGGTAGGTTTAGTGTTAATGCACAACTCAATATTTTATATTTCATATTGTTGCAGTAATTAATATTTTAATGTATTTGTCTCTAACACATATGGTAGTGTGTATTATTTATTATTATAATTTATTTTTAGTACGCTATTAGCTTTAAACTTTGACTATAAAATATTTCATACTTCAATTGATTTTCTTTAAAAGCCATATGTTACTTACATGTTAATATAATGATAATAACTTTAACTTATATATATTTATATACTAGAGCCCTGAAAGTATATAAAATAACAGTAATATTGTCTGGAAGTAGGTTTCGTGATTATCAACGAGTCGCTAACAACTACCGTTATAGACTAAAAGATTGGCAATGGTGCGATCTTCTTATAGCACTGTGGTTCCGTATACTTGAATCTATAATCTGTGGCAATATTTTTTTTTTTTTAATAAATGTCAGTATTGTAATTTTAGATTGGCATTGGTGCGTTCTTCTTTTAACACTGTGATTCCGTATACTTGAATCTATAATCTGTGTCAATTATTTTTTTTAATTTTTTTTATAAACGTCAATATTGGTTTTTGATATCATAATATCGGATAAATAAAGGAGGTTTTATATGTAATAGTTGTATGAGTTTTACTTCTGTAACTGTTTTCGTGTTTGACATTGTATCTCACACGGATGAATCCATTATGATTTAGATTTTTTCTTTCAACGTTGACTGAAAAAAAATGTAGTAAATTTTCACCATTTTTTTTTGTGTGAACATTACTACTTATTTTGTAATTGAAGGCGTTTTGTAATATTTGTTTTAGATTCATTTATATAAAAACATTCCTACAGTGAAACAGTCATAAAAATTAGCAGAGTTCTTGTAACACGTAAACTTAGAAGTGCGGTTGTAATCCGTAGTGACTTTTTTGTAATCCATTACAAAGTATAAATGACTTCCGAAGCATTAACGTATTACAAAAGGATTATTTAAGAATTTTATAATAGTTTTTTTAAATATATTATTCAGATTTCCTGGCACTGGCCTTCAATTATTGTTACTTTGAATTAATGAGGTCTTATTTATTTTAATGTTTTTAATCTATGTTTTTTATTAACTAGTTCAAATTTTTGTTTTCTTTAATTCATCTATATAAAATCTCTTTTGAACATTTTTGTTTATTTTCAACTATTTCACGTGGAACTCTATTTTGGATGTAATCTGTTAAACACGATTTTATTAAAAACAAAAAAAATCCTTATTTGTCATGTATTGATTAGACGCGCGGGAATTGGTTAAAAAGAAAACTGACAGCTCAAAGGTCTCGGAACGCGGATAGAAAAAAAAACTAATTATAAATAAAATTTGTAATATATTATCTGTAAAAGTATAAAAAGAAAGTTTATTTTTTTTACATTGTAATAAATCTGTCTTTAAGCTTCTCTCATCGATTTAGCCATTATTATATTTTATTATCAATTAATTATAAATATATATGAAATAAAATTGAGGAGTAAAAGTATAAATAATTTCTTTGATACAACGTATAAAAGAATTAACGTGTAAATAAAAATATATATGTATATAAAAGGGCCAATACACATTAATAAAAGTAAAGATGTATCTTTAAGAGAAATTTCATCAAAGAACACTTTTAAACTGTCTGAATGACATTAATTAAT